>OY744538.1:89501364-89573864 GCA_963556195.1 Sepiola atlantica | reverse complement strand
CAAAGACTTCTATTGTTTTTAACAACACTTGAATTAATATATATATATATATATATATATATATATAATATATATATATATATATATATATATATAATCATCCACATACAGACTGTTTCGCTGTTACACAGCTCATCAGTGCGACTAGACCAGTTAGTGTCTCAAGCCGGGATTGAAACGCAACCGTCGAGCTGACAGTCGGCGATGCTAACCCCTATGCCATCATGCGACACTGACTGAATGTAAGAGATATCTCAATGTAACGAAATGTAAACATTGCAAATGCCTGAGCTCGAAATTAGTTTTACCTAATGAGCATTGCCTTAAAGCTAATGGCATATATATATATATATATATATATATATATATATATATATATATATATATATATATATATATATATATATATATATATATATATAAATAACGTGATATAAGTGGGTGTATATTACACTAGTATATCAGACAAAGAGAGAGATAGTGATCAAGCATGGTTATAAAACTCACTTATAAAGTGCGGAATAAAATATGCAAATTTCAACTGAATGGATACGCTGCCGAATACCCCGCAGGGTAAAATACTGTGAGTGCAGCAGTGTATACCTCGAAATCAACAGTGATTAATGCCGAAAACTTCTCGATTCAAATGTCAATCTGGCTTGAACATCTATTCTCGTCTTCGCTGTTACGACGACATTTGGAATCCTTAGCAAGAAGACGTCGTCGGCCCGATAGACTTTTACTAATGTTTCATGATTAATTCGTGGATCCCCTGTTTGACAGTCGACTTCAGTACGATGGCATGAAAGTGTGATGCTCTGCGCAGAATATAGATAAAACTGCATTTACTGACGTCAACATAATTCCGGTTAAGAAACTTATACAATAGGTCAAAAAGAAAAGAAAGAAGAACAATATGATGCTAGTCTGCAGATACGAAAGGTCAACAGCAATAAGCAATTGAGTAATAATAATAATAATAATAATAATAATAATAATAATAATAATAATAATAATAATAATAATAATAACAACATCAATATACGGAAGCCATTAGACTATCATCATTGCTGATATATTAAAAAAATATAGGTCACGCAATGTTTCTCACTGTCTTGGAAGTGTTAAGATAGGAACGCCATTTAAGCCGTCACTAAGTAGTTTTGTGGTTAAAAGGTCAAATATGTATTATTGTTATTATCATTATTATTATTATTATTATTATTATTATTATTATTATTATTATTATTATTATTATTATTATTATTATTATTATTATTATTACAGATTATTTATTATTATTATTATTAAGATTATTTTTAGTATTATTATTATATTTCAGATTATCTTTAGTATTGTTATAATTTGAGATTATTTTTATTATTATTATTATTATTATTATTATTACAGATTATTTTTATTATTATTTTTTCAGATCATTATTATTATCATTATTATTATCATTATTATTATCATTATTATTATTATTATTATTATTATTATTATTATTTCAGATTATTTTTAGTATTATTATTATATTTGAGATTATTTTTGTATTGTTATAATTTGAGATTATTTTTATTATTATTATTATTATTATTATTATTATTATTATTATTATTATTATTATTATTATTATTATTTCAGATTATTTTTATTATTATTTTTCAGATCATTATTATTATTATTATCATTATTATTATCATTATTATTATCATTATTATTATCATTATTATTATTATTATTATTATTATTATTATTATTATTGTTATTATTTCAGATTATTTATTATTACTATTATTTAAGATTATTTTTAGTATTATTATTATTATATTTCAGATTATCTTTAGTATTGTTAGAATTTGAGATTATTTTTATTATTATTATTATTATTATTATTATTACAGATTATTTTATCATTCTTTTTTCAGATCATTATTATTATTATTATTATTATTATTATTATTATTATTATTATTATTATTATTATTATTATATCAGATTATTTTTATTATCATTATTATTATTTCAGATTATTTTTGTTATCATTATTTTTTCAGATTATTGTTATTATTATTATTATTTTTTTCAGATTATTATTATTATTATTATTATTATTATTATTATTATTAATCTTATTATTATTATTATTATTATTATTATTATTATTATTATTATTATTATTATTATTTCAGATTATTGTTTATTCCGCTTTCTTTCCTCATGCATAAACACACACAACGAATTCTAACAAAATAGCAGTGGTAACATTTTAAAATGCGTTTCTCCGCCATCTTTTTAAAAACTTAATTCTTTCTCCAGCTTTTTCGTCCATTTGTTTTTGAACCCTGAGGATAATTCGACGAAGAATCGAAAACGTTCGTGAAACATATGGAACATTTATTTATTTATTTTAATACAAAAAAAAACATAAGAAAAATTGAAAAAAATAACATGTATAATGACTTAAATTGTACAACAGCGAATAGAGGCTAGTTCAGGCAACTGCTCGATATGATGGAAGCAAGCGTCCACGTTTTCAGTCTTCCCCTCTGTTCTTTGAATCTGACCTTGTTCATTGCGGATTCCTTCCTATGTAGTCGCACTTTACATCGTATTCGTAAACTTGAACTAGTTTTTAATAGAATGTATTATTTAATACATGAACCGAAATAGATACTTGGACAATGTATCATGTGAAACGATGCAAAAAAAACTCGCTATAGTCAAAGCTAATGTGAAAACAGTTTAAAAATAGAGCGTGATTTTACATATGATTTTTACAATGGAAATCACTCCAGACAAGACATGAAACCACTTGATGTAATGAGCTAACAAGAACAAATATAGTTATCGAAAAGAAGATCCATATTGTGCTTAGTCTTCAAAAGAGCAAGGTTATAGGTAGGAGGAAAACAGTCAGCAAGCCTGCGGTTCTGGAAAAGAATCTACTGCAATAGGAAGGTGTATTACAATGAGGTATCCAAACAACAAATTGATGGAGACCACAAGCCATAACGAGTCAAACGAGCCGAGAGAAAAGAAGCTGGGAATAGATCACATAATTCTGAATTACACATGCAATCATTGCATTTATAGCAAATATTATTAACTGCTGTCGCGTGAAATAAAGTGGAACGTAGGCTTAAACATAAAGGTTCGAATTTGATTCGCATATGTCAATTGATTTTTGCACTCATGCCTACTTTGGAAACGCACAAGTATTTCAATCAAGAGTTGCCGCCTCACGATATATGCACGAATGGTGCCTTCTTGAACCGACCAATATACTACATGGACACGCACGTGCGCATAGAAACACAACGTTGAAAAGTGGAAAACATTATTGAAGATTAAAATGATATTACGCTCCGAAAGAGCATCAGCCACGCCCTTCACAACGCATGTCAGACTCTTGGTTCAGTCTCGTGTCCGAAGCAAACATGGAATCGATCATCCGACAGCTATCAGAGCATAGATAAGTCAGTCGACTTTGCGAGGCAGAGAGATGGTGGGATGAGGGGTGAAGAAAAGAAATTGAAACAACAACAGAGATTAGTTGAACCTCGAGCAGGATTTTTGTATTGGTGTTTCTATTCATTGATTCTTTAAACTAGAAATATATACTAATGCCCTTCTGTAAGGTCCGGCATACTTAAGGCTTTTATCGTCTTTTTGCGTACTCTCTCTCTCTCTCTCTTTCTCTCTTTCTCTCTTTCTCTCTGTTTCTATCTCTCTCTCTCTCTCTCTCTCTCTCTCTCTCTCTCTCGTATATATATACACATGTGTATAAATATTTATGTATATATAACGAAAAAGCTATTACATATACAAACGTGACAAACCAACCAACATTCTATTTCGAACATACCCGTGACTGACTAGCCAAAGGATGAGAAGAAAAAAGAAAAAAAAGAAGAACAAGAAGAAGAAAAATGAAAAAGAAGAAGGAGAAGAAGAAGAAGAAAAAGAGAATAATAATAAGAAGAAATAAGAAAAAGAAAAAGAAGAAAAAGAAGAAGAAGAAGAAGAAGAAAAAAATAAGAGGAAGAACAAGAAGAACAAGAAGAAAAACAAGAAGACGAAGAAGAAGAAGAAGAAAAAGAAGAAGAAGAAGAAGAAGAAGAAGATAAAGAAGAAGAACAAGAAGAACAAGAAGAACAAGAAGAAAAAGAAGAAGAACAAGAAGAACAAGAAGAACAAGAAGAAAAAGAAGAAGAAGAAGAAGAAAAAGAAGAAGAAGGGAAAGAAGAAGAAAAAGAAGAAGAAAAGGAAGAAGAAGAAGAAAAAGAAGAAGAAGAGAACAAGAAGAAGAAGAACAAGAAGAAAGAAAAAGAAAAAGAAAGGGAAAGAAGAAAAGGAAGAAGAAGAAGAAAAAGAAGAAGAGGAAGAAGAAGTAAAAGATGAAGAAGAAGAAGAACAAGAAGAAAAAGAAGAAGAACAAGAAGAAAAAGAAGATAAAGAAAAGAAGAAGAAAAGAAGAAGAAAAGAAGAAGAACAAGAAGAAAAAGAAGATAAAGAAAAGAAGAAGAAAAGAAGAAGAAAAGAAGAAGAAAAAGAAGAAAAAGAAGAAGAACAACAAGAAGAAAAAGAAGAAGAAAAAAGAAGAAGAAGAAGAAAGAGAAGAAAAAGAAGATAAAGAAAAAAAAAGAAATAAAAAAGAAAAAGAAAAAGAAGAAGACGAAGAAGAAGTAGAAAAAGAAGAAGAAGAAAAGAAGAAGAAGGAGTAATCGAAAAAGAAGAAATGAAGAATAAGAATAAGAAGAAGAAGAAGAAGAAGAAGAAGAAGAAGAAGAAGAAGAAAAAGAAAAAGAACAGAATAGGAGAAGAAAGGGTAAAAATAGACGGAAGAAATAATTGAAAAAGAACAAGCGAATCGTGCTGCTTCGTAGTTGCGCGCTTGCCGAAGTAACAATTGGAATTGCCAGTGAAAATCGATTCGATGTTCTTCAGCCAATTGTTGTGACGCCATTATGAAACACGCGAAATTATTTAATGAAATCCAAATGCATTTTCTGTTTGTTTTGGTTCATTTGTTTGCGTTTACGGTATAACAAGCGTTTCATTGTAAATGTTCCACTAAACCGAATCCGTTGTTGCAGAATGACTTAGTTAATGCCCAATTGAACAGAATGGCTCCGACTGGATTTCAATTCCGTTTACCGATTCATTGTTTAGACAAGGACTCGTAATCCACTTCATTTTCGGTCTAATATATTAAAGTGTTTATGTTTCGTAACTTAAGTGATTATGAATTACGTGATGTGAATAACGGTTGGGATTGGGTTAGAGGGATGGGTTAGGTTGTCGAGATAAGTGATTGAAAGCTTACTCAAATATATATTTACAGATTATAGGGTGAGAACTGAAACACCAGACTTAGTGGATAAAGAGGAACTATGGTCAAACAATGTAAGACAACTACTATAATATTTATTTAGTTAGTTATTCATGTAGTTACTTTACATATAAGCATAGCCTCGCAACTTTGAGCTTACATTCAACTATATACATACGGATGGGATATCAATTTTTTAAACCAATGGTTGGTACGTAAACATGTTAGACTTAATTTGGGCAATTGCGTAGTTTTAGTAGATAGATTAGTGGAATTACGAAATTAGTAAATTAAAACGAAGACAATAATTAGACTTAATTGCATTTCTACATGAAAGACAACTTTACCCTTATACGAATCCAGGGGAAGACAACTCAATGTTCAACGGACAAAGCAAGAGAAACAATTATATGGGAGCTGGGGTGTAAAAACGTTTCTTACTGGCTGTCGCCGAACGACGTATCTCAGTGAGAACGGTTTAAATATTGTTACATCACTTTCTGTTTTTTTATGTCGACGTGCGTAGTAAAAAGCGTTCCTTGGGGCGGCCTAACACTACAGTGGCCAGGTCAGGTTGTTGTATGAGCTGATATGGTGCAGACCCCGAAATAAGCAGTGTTGATACTGCACCAGTTAAGACCATCCTAAAATGTATTTTGCATGCGATTAACGATCGAATTTACTTTTCTTTTTTCATTTTACTTTATTGTCAGTTCTACGAAACTAATGGCCTCTTCCTGGGGCAAATGCTTGATCTCTATATGCGATACATAGATATTTGAGTGTTCTATTAAAGTTATTATTTCCCTCTATAGCGATGAGTCGGTAAATACGTGAAGGCAATTCATTTTCCTCTCCTAAATTGAATAGTATACTATGATTATAGTAAATTTTTGTTGATGTCTATTGGTCTTATCGGATTTCAGAACTAGAATGCAGCTCTACTGGTACAGTATCCAGCTTAGTTCTGTGACTAGAGTCAGCATCAGTTGGGGAAGTCATTGCGTAGCCATACCGAGAGGATCTTATTTGGGCTTTGTATACTATTTAATTTTGAATATTTCATCACGGTTTACTTGTATGGGGGAGTAACGTAATGCCAGATTTCCCTGGTAAATACTTGTACAGAGAGACCATAGACCTTAGACACTCGACTACGGTTTATTGTAAGTATTTACCGCAGTAGTAGGCCCTCGTCAATTGTGTCCGACTATACGGAACTTACAGATCCAATCGGCTAGTTTCAGTATTTACAAAGTCTTGACAGTAATGCCAATGGCCCAAGAGGCATACTAACTAAACCTAGGCATATTTAGCCGCACTGAAGAGCTGTAGCTTAGAAGGCCTATACGGGCCTTGAAGTCCATGCCACAGTGCTCACAGATGAAAAAGGAGGGTTGATGAGGAAGCTCATTTGCTTTTGCCCTTTCGTTCCTTTGCACGCTTTTCATCGGCTTTCGTCTTCCACTTTGCTTCCCCGATGTCAAGCCGTCGTTTGAGAGTCTTCTTTCTTCATCCAACCCTGTCAGAGGCAAGCCTTTCCTAAAATAAACCGCAAAAAATTACGATAAACCCTATTTTATTATTTATTTTAGTTATAAATCCGTATTCGAAAAGATATGGAGCATTTGATGTATGCAATATCTGCTATCCCTGATCAGATCTGTTCCGACAACAAGAATGTGATTTTAGATCGTTTAAGCCACATGAGTTCTCATGGTTCCAGCCCACTACACGAGGGTCAAACAACATTAGAATATAGATAGATAGAAAGGGAAGGGGTAGTCTCATATGTCATCTACAGCAACACTTGTAAAAAAAAATCGAGAATTCTGATCCATATGCGTGGTCACAAGAGACATTTGAAGGATGGATTTCTCCTGCAAGACCATCTGTACTTGTGAACTGTGATGACAATGAAACAGGCATATTTTGATCATATATAATTTTACATACATTTTTTCATTTTACTTCAGTATAAGTTCTCAAGTGGAGATAACACTTGATCTTCATATGTCGACAGGAACTTCGCCTATCAGTTTAGATTAGTTGGCTTATATTGTTTCTCTTCAAGATGCCCAGCCGAAAAGTTTTTATAAATAATTATTTAATAATATATATTTTTGAATTCTTATCCACATACTTATATGTTTCATCCTTTTTGTTCATTTTACTTCAGTATAAGTTCTCAGAAATCAGAGCTTGATCTCTATATGAGATACATATATATTCGAATGTTTCATAAAATTTCTGCTTTACAGTACAAATGTTGAATTAGTAAACAAGCGAAGAAGACTCATTTAACTATGTCATAATATATCGTACTTGTATTCCCTTGGTCTTATCGGATTCCATGACAATAATTCATCTTGTCTGGTGGAGTATCCAGCCGTGCTATTACATTAGGCAACATCACTCGGTGATAATGCACTATTTCTCATAAAAGCCAGTGTATAGCAATGCTGAAACTATATTATTTGGGCTTAGAATACTATGTTATTTTGAATATTCAGTCAGGTTTTTTTCTTTACTGCTTGTAAATCGAGCACTAGTATAGAAACGGTAACATAATTTATTTCTCAATTTTTTAGATGATGGATTGATAATTTGTACAATTTTGATAATTCGGACTACTGTTCTCATCTTGAGTGTTATCATCACAACGTTTCAGCCGCTGTAACCTTTGACCTTCTTCAGGTGCATCTTTTCGAGCTCGTGAACATTTCTATCAAACTCGGGAATTCCGTCCACATTCTCAAGACCAGGATTTTAATCATCTTACAAATATGTTTTTTTAAACTAAAATCCTTTATACAATGTTTACGGACTCGTTTCGTTCAGCAGAAGACCAGCCGTATATCAATATCAGATTCATCTTCCACAGACTCATGAGAAAAACATAAAGTTTTTAATTAGAAAAATATTACATATCGATTAGACAAACAAAAGTCCAGAAAAAAAAACCCAAATCACATCGGATCCTTCCATCGAGAGAGAAATTCAGAAATTTCGATATGAAGAAGATAGCCATCTTTGCTGCCTGCTCTTTTTTTTTTGTTCTTTTCTGGGTTTTTTTCATACACGTGTCTAAACATTCTGTTACATTTTAAACCCCCGAATTTTATTTATCTTACGAATATTTGTTTTCAAAACAAAAACCCTTTGTAAAATATTTACGGACCCGTTTCGTTCAGAAGAAGACTAACCGACATTTGTATTTCCATATCAGATTCATCTTCTATGGACTCATAGGAAAAACGGAAAGTTCTATATCAGAAAAAAATGCATATCGATTAGCAAAAACAAAAGTCCAGAAAAAAAAATAACATCGGATTCTTCATCGAGAGAGAAATTCAGAAATTGATACCTGACGAACGCATCCATCTTGGCTGCCTGCTATTGTTTTTTTTTTGTTCGTTTTTGCTAAAACATATATTCTCACAGATATATATATATATATATATATATATATATATGTATATATATATATATATATATGTATATATATATATATGTATATATATATATATATATATATATATATATATATATATATGTATATATATATATATATATATATATATATATATATATATATATATACAAATATATATGTGTGTGTATTGTGTGTGTGTAGCTGGGACATAAAAGTGTATTAGAATAAATTAGAAACTCTTCTTCATTAGTTTATTATTAATCATTGTAACTGCTTTCTGAAAAGTAATTCGAGATTCGTATCAAACCATCGTCGATGGACTTTGCTTTCTTATGCATTCAGACATGACTTCCAGCGGCAATAAGTCATTTTAAAAATGAAAAATATAACGAAAGAATATAAAACAGTAATGTGTTCTTCAGAATTATGTGATCTATTCCCTGCTTCTTTTGTTCCAGCTCGTTTGACTCGTTAGTCTAGTGGTCTCCATCAATTCGCTGTTTTGATACACCATTGTAATACAGCTTCCTAAGTAGTTCCCCCCCCCACATTGTAATACAGCTTCCTAAGTAGCTTTTCCCTCCAAGAACCGCAGAATGTGAAACTCTCTTCTTGCTGACTGTTTTCCTCCTACCTATAATCTTGGTCTTTTCAAGACTAAGTACAATCGGCATCTCTTGTCTTTGTGATAATGATATTTGATGTTGTTAGCTTCTTACATCAAGTGGCTTCACGCCTTTTCTGGAGAGATTTCCATAAAAAAAATTATAACACCAAATTTAATAAATATTAGACCATTAATAAACAGTATTTATGTGCTAAACTATTCACGGATGATCTATACAGGATTTAGCAAAATAATGTATCCACGTTTTGAATCGTTATATAGCTCGTTCAATTTACTAGTTTTGACTTTCATACAAACTTGAAAGAAGAGTAGAAAAGTAGGAATACACATTAAATGCTGGCAATAAAATTAAGAAGAACATAGAAAATTAAATTTTAATAAAGGTCAATACAACAATGTTTAAAGCAGAAAACCTGAAAAACTTGCAGAAAAATCAGAGTATTGATTTACTCCTCTCCAGGAGTTAGGCACAAGGACAGTTTTATCTTACTTCAACAAGGAAGATGTGACCCAAGGTCGGGTCGGGAAAGTGGGGTTTAAAAATTGCCTTGGCAGCCCGTCGGCATTCCCCGGTAGGGGCGCCTCAGGCAGTAAGCAATAAACCTACTCTTCCCCAAGGGGAGGCGAAGCCTGGGAGGATAGACCCATAAACCGGCGTAAATCAAGCCCCGAAGGCCAAGACAATCACAGTCTATGGGGTGCAGTATCCATCGGAACATATACTACACTTTGATCTTAGCCAAAATGAAGCAGAATGTGCTCTTGTACTGGCGAAAATATTGCAAGATGTTTATGGGTCCATTTTTCTTTCATGATATGAATAGGGTTTTGAGTAGAGCTATATCGGGTCAAGGTTAGGGTTAGGATTAGGTTTAGAATTTGGGTCAGAGTCAGATTCAGGGTCAGGGTCAGGGACAGGGTCAGGGTCAGGGTCAGGGTCAGAGTTAGGGTTAGGGTTAGGATTAAGATTCATTTTATAAACATCGTAAAATTACATTATCATAAGTGGTATCATTTTTTTTTATGAAAAGTTAGTTTTTAAGTATATTTGAAAGCGTAATTTGAAATATTGTTTTCTTAAAACAGAGAGTTGACAACGGAGACAAATAGTTTCGACTCTTTAGTATACTCAGATAGTTTGAGAGAGACGCGAGTTCAGGTGAAAAAGATCGCGTATGGAATAAGGCGAGGAGTAAAAACAAAAACAAAAAAGTGAAATAGGGTGAGAGTGATTGAAAGGATCAAAGCGAGATGTGACAGCTAATTGATTGCAGATAATTAATTGTTCGTTACATGAATTGAAATATTTATTTTGAAACATAAACTACTTGTAGATTTCATGAATATTGCGACATTCATTCTGTCATAAGAATATAATTGAAAAAAGGTTTATGGAAACAAACGTTGCTTAAGCCAGATTTAGAATAATAATAGAGAGACACCTCTATTATTATTCACATGTTATTATGTCTCATAAAGAGTTGCTAATACGCTTGACAAAGACTAAAGTCAAGATGCGATTATTTTCAATTAATCCGAACCATGTATTTTTTTCTACTAGGCAAATTATTTGTCAATGACGGTTTTGCAAACTTTTCTTTTCTGCACGTCACTTCAATTTTTTTTCGTGGAAATCGCTTCAGATAAGGCATGAAGCCACTTGATGTAAATAGTTAAAAAATATACTACTTCAAGGTATAAACACTAGCCAACAGTAAGTGTTAAATGGATAAATCTCGACCAAGAAAACAGCAATTATTCCCCCTTTGTCAGAAACATCGCTCATGGAATGTGATTACTAAAAGACAAAATAAGGGAAGCGAGAGTTACAAGGCTGCCGGAAGTAAACTGAAAGTCCGCTCTCCTAGAAGTATGCCATATACTTATGGCATACTTCTATTCAATCCATATATAGGAATATGACAGGTACTACCACGCAGAGAGATAGTGAACGAGTTCCTTGACAACTAAGGGTGACTCGGCATTTTCTAAATCGCTAAAATTCGGGCCTCTCAACTAGGTGTCATTTTATGTCGTTACCATGACATAACGGAAACTGAGGCGGCTGAAAGTTATCCACTGGTCACCTTTCTACACTTCTTCCATGAACCCCCCCAAAATTATTTCAAATCGAAGTAATATAAAAAAAATTAATAAACAAGTACATAATTCAGGTTTATTATAATAATCGATATTGGCTACGAAATATTTGAGACCCTTTAGGAAAAAAAAGCAACAATTGTCTAGGGTAAGATTTGAACCCTGACAGACGGCATAACATATTGGGAATTAAGGCGAATGCTACATCATCCCAGCCACGAGACAAACAGACACATTTTGTCTTTCATAACCTTATTTTTCTGTTTATGAATTCGACGTAAGGATACTTACTCTATAGAGATCTAAAATAAATCAATTGTCTAAAATAAATAAGGAAACCTAAAGAAAAGTTCAATGTTCAATAAAAAAAAATCTAGACATTTTATGCGTTTATTTATATATTTGTTTATTTAACTGGTAAGAAACTGGTTTAGGCTATCTTGCTGAAGGAGGAACACTAAACATGTCGGATATTGGTGTCTAATATTATGTTTACGTAATTTTAATTTTCAAGAATAAGTTTAAAAAGGTTTAAGAACTTCTGACATCGATAATGACATCGGATCAGAAGGTGCTGGTTCGAAATCTGCGGTTTGCGTCGCTATCAGATGAGCCGTTTAACTGTGGTTCCGCGACGAAGATGAAGAAGAAGAAAAAGTAAATAAAAAGAAAAAGAAAAAGAAAAAGAAGAAGAAGAAGAAGAAGAAGAAGGAAGGAAAGAGGGAAGGAAGGAAGGAAGGAAGGAAGGAAGGAAGGAAGGGAAGAAGAAAATACTATGACAAGAAGAAAGACAAGGAGAAAATATGATAAAGAAGAAGAAGAAGAAGAAGAAGAAGAAGAAGAAAAAAAAGACTTGGAAAAAGAAGAAGAAGAAGAAGAAGAAAAAGAAGAAGAAGAAGAAAAAGAAGAAGAAGAAGAAGAAGAAGAAGAAGAAGAAGAAGAAGAAGAAGAAAAAGAAAAAGAATGGGACAAAGATGAACCGTGTAACTGTGGTGCCGTGACACACATACACGCAAACAGATAACTTTATAGCTTTGTATATAGATTTTATCTGGTATCTATGCTTGACGCTTCTTCATCTTTAGTTTGCCACAGCATCATTTATTTCCGTAAAGTGTCGACCGGAAACAGATCTTACATATTTTCGCAATTTAAAAGAACTAATAATTCGGCGACGACAAACTGGAAAAATAATGGAATCCTGGTTGGCTGTTCCAGAATTGATTACAGTTGAAATCCCGTTATGTTGGTTTAGCCCGGAAATTAAAAATGGCTCTCCTGCTGAACAAAGGTTGATGCGTTCCGTTCGAAATTCCGTCCAGATTCCCGAGTTCAACAGAAATATTCCCAAGTTCGAAAAGAGACACCCGAAAAAGGCCGGAGGTAAAATGAAACTGGTATTAACCCATCTCAATCACGCTTATATATAAACGAACTTAAAAAAAACAAAAAAAAACTTACGTCATGCGACTCAGGGGAGTTGAATAGTTCTGACGACTTACTGTCTGACGAAATATCCTGAAACGTAGCGATAACCCAAGGCTGTACATTTCTAATGGAATTTTCCAAAACGCTCACGACATGCCTACTCTAGCTATATAGAAGTAATACAGTTTCTAACATTATTTTTACACTTCGCATCGAAATATTTCTATATTTTTGGCAAATAATACTATTTTCATAGATCGACCGAGAAAGTCTTGAACGTATTTCATCCTCGGTTATTTATAGCAATGTTGGCAAAGAGTCTGCAAAAGAAAGACAAATACATAAACTTAGTTTCGTCAAATTTCTTATCAATTATTGATTTCGACTATCATTTTTTTTCATCGGTCCAAGAAAGTCAATTAAAAATAATAAAGCGATTTTTGTTCGTTTGTTTCTTTTGTTTAAGAAGCAACGATTTTATTATGTCTAAATAAGGAATAATACCATTGATCACTATCTCGTTTGATTGATGTGAAATCTTGTATGGAGTTCAAAATTCAAGTGTCATTTATTAAATGTCGGATAAGTTAACTCCTTTTTAATAAGTTTTATTTTCCCTTTTATAATATATTTGATACCATATAAATAGAATTATATTAAATAAACAATACATAGTCGTGGTGCTGGATTTACGGAGGGATGATGCCGGGTGTCAAACAGAATGTCAATGACGAATGTAGGTCTGCAAGTGTGCGAAAATACAGTTTTATTAAAGTTCACGACTTTATAATTATACAGAACACGAATTTCAAAGAAAAGTATCCCTAAAACTAATCAAACAACAAACTTTAACAACCTGGTTTCAACTTCCGATGAGAAGATCTTTTCTAAAAAAAATGCTTCTACAACCCAGTTTAATATTTCTTCTAGATAATTTTTCCAAGAAATTTCCCACTGACAACTACTTCCACGGAGTTAGCCTTTTTGCCAAGATCAGATTGTATAATCTGTTTCAATGGATGTTCACCCTGTAGACCGGTACCGTCTTAGCCTTCGGGCCTTGATTCCGCCGTGTGAGATACGGTCCTGTGCAGTTCTAGCAGGTTCACCCTTCCAGGCTTTGCTTTCTCACCCTTTGAGAAAAGGGGTTAGTTTATTGCTAATCGCCTGAGGCACCCCTACCGGGGAATGCCGACGGAGCTGCCCAGATATCTTTTGACGGCTAGAGTGCTCTTCTTTCCCTAGTGCCCTGGCTTTTCAATCTCACTGTCCCGACCTTGTGTCACATCTTACCGCTGTAGGAAGTACATAAATACTTAGTACATCCACGGAATGTTCTTTGATGTAATTATTGCACTTGTACTAACGTAACGTAAATACCACCCTTTAGTCTCCAGATGCCGAAACACTTTCTATTCTAATAGTGTGTTTCCTTGGACCGCTTGTCTTTGGAATTCCCACACTACTCTCTGTTTCCCCGACTTTACAAACTTGCAGAAAGTTTAGTTTTCAAATGTTCATTTTTTACAGTGTGTCTTTTTTTCAGCTTTAAATTACGCAAAACAAATGATATGCCATCAAAAAAACATCGAGATGTTTTCCCATATAGTTTATGCTTTGCTTTTCCAACAGACGTTACGAATATATATCCATTATCTTTTTAAATTTGTACACGCATCGTTTGTCAGTCTGTCACGTTGAAATTAGAAATATCATGTTTCCTGATCTGTCACATTTATGTTTCAAATAACATATTTAGATGCGTCCATGATATTTATAATAGATTGTGATCGTATGTTAGTCTGTCATGCAAACGTTGTGATGATAACGCCCAAGATAAGAACAGTAGTCCGAATAATTTAATTATACATGATAGATCTTGTCACTACCTCCTGTGGTAGGCTGTACAACGAAGCAGAAGCACGAACAGAGAATCTTACTTTTTTTTACAAAAGAGTCACCACTTATAAAGGCCTGGGGACAACTCAAGGATAATGGTTAAAGAGACCGTCAGTTGGGCGATGATCGCCTCTACGAGAGCACCGCCAACGATGGGTGGGATGGCCAGAATATTATTGATTAATTCAGGGGACGGGACAACAAGTATTTTATTAATATTTGATTTAAGACGACCATGATGTAGTCGGTTTAGGAAGCAAGCTGTTTCACACGTGGGACGTTCAAGGAACAAAACTTTGTTCATAGAAGTTTCTTTTGTTTCGGAATAAAGGGAGAGAAAATAAAAGTTTAACACTGTTGTTGAGAAAATACGAGTTATTGCCGTGAATGTGAGAATTAGACAAACTCGATTATAGTATATCTTGTGCAACGTCCCGTAGAGACGACCACTTGGCGCGAGGGGTGAACATTTTTAAAATATATATTTAAATGTTACTTGATACTTTTTTTACATCAGAATCGTGTTCCGTCGCATTCTTAGCTACTTAAGTGAAGTGGTAACTATCCAAACATCGGCGGCCATGATGCATTTAGCGCTGCCCTTAACTGTTTACTCGTCTACAAGCTCATCGCGACTTTTTCAGCCTGTTTTATAGTGCAACTACCTAAATCGAAAAAGACGTCTTCCGATGATTTAGCCGAAATCGTCTCAAGTCCACGAAGCTATCACTGCGGAGCTAGTGTAAAGCAGAGATAACGAGGCACATTGTAGTTGGTGATTGCAATTTCGACAGTCGAGACGCACACTTGGATAAAAAGATACGCGTTTTTATGATTGTCTACAAAAACGATAATAATACATCTATTTGCTTGAAATAAGTAATTCACTGTTTCTTTCTCTCTCTCTCTCTCTCTCTCTTTCGTTCTTTGTTATCCCCCATTGACTTTGTTGCTTACTGAACGATCATGTACAGTGATATCAATAAATCATTCCTCCTTTGAAAGATTCTTGGTTTAATTAATAAAACGAAGAATTAATGCAACCAAGCTCCAGCCCCTGTCCCATCGCCGCAATGTTGCATCCTTTTGCTTGTTTTACAAATACTTCAATGGATTATGCTCCGATGAACTGACTACTCTGGTGCCCCCTCGACGTAAATTCACTAGACCAACTCGACAATCAGCTAAATCCCATCCGTTCACTGTGGAGGCCCCCAGATGCCGGAGAACCTTCTAATCCAATAGGATCTGCCCTCTGGAACTCCCTCCCTACTCCCTGTTTCCCCGACGGTACCGACATACAGAGGTTTAAAACTAATGTAAACAGACATCTCGCTGCACAGCTTCCAACTTAGAATGACACCCTAAACCTACTCCCTAATTCTCAGTAGCCCTGTACGTCTACAGTGGCGTCCTGCCTTGTTTGGGTGAACAATATTAAACAAAAAGAAAAAAAACAGAAATAAAAAAAAAAATCGGTATGAAAAAGCTTTTGATCACGCAACGAAATTGTCCCAGTTCATAAGGATATTATTACACATTACTCAGAGGACAGCCGAGAACAAAAGCTAAATTACTTTTTAATCAATGAACGATTACTTAGGGTTGAACTCGGACACGACCATTTTTGCTATGATGTAACTACCCAGGTTTAAGAGGCTGGTCTATAATGCCATTTTACTTTTAGTCAGTAGAAAAAAGATTTGTTCATAAATTTCCAAATACAGGATAATTTTACAGCAACTCTCGCGTCGCAAATAACGACACCTGATATTCGTAAAAGACCATTCATTAGAATTTTTACTCAAACACAGTGCTGCTTAACTTCGGTTATCAAAGAAAGACCAGGAATCAAGTGGCCTATTTTATAATATCCAACGTGCTGTTTTGTTATATAATGTCAACATAAAGGATGCAGGGGAAAAGATGCATTACTTGTCAACATTAACTACAAAGAAATAACAGAATAAATCACCAAAATTCACGTTCTCCCAAGATGTTTACTTCAGAATGGACAAGTTTCTTTGAATGATAGACAACGCCATGTTTCTGTTTTGGGTTTATATTTATTATATGAAATATTGAGAGAACGTTACTCAGAAATACATTCCGTTGAGTGACAGCTGAGAACATTGTTCTCGTGTGTACTGGACGCTCCCACTTTCGGACTTTTTTTTTATCATAAATCATCTGTTTTTTTTTGTTGTTCCTGTGATGCCCCTTAAACAAGCTTCAACTTGAAATCTGCAGATCTGCGAATAGCGTAAAGGTTACGGGTGCATTTGATAAAAAAGCGTTGCGGTCAAATAAGTTTGTTTGCGAAAATATATCGGTTATTATTGATGGTCACAACAGTTGAAAAACATAAACACCGGTTTATTTTAGTACGTTTCCTTTTAAGAATAAGATATTTTAGCTAATCTACACCAACTGATTATATATATATATATATATATATATATATATGGATATACATGTATATATGTATGTATATATATATATATTATATATATATATATATATGTATATATATATATATATATATATATATGAATATACATGTATATATATATATATATATATATATATATATATGAATATACATGTATATATATGTATACATATATGAATATACATATATATATACACACATATATAGATGTATATATATATATATATATTAATAACTTGTGATATATATATATATATATATATATATATATATATATATATATATATATATATATATATATATATATAAGCGCAGGTTAGTAGTCCGAGGCTGTAGCAATGCGATGTAGTTGCCGGAAGGTGGAAAGGGTGAACAGAAATAAACGAGAAGAGAAAATAATAGAAAAACTGATTAAGTACCAGCATAGTAAATACTGTCAGGTAAATAAAAAGTTCGGCAAAAGGTAATCTTAAATTTTCGAAATGATAATGAAAGTTTTTCTTTCGAAAATTTAAGATTACCTTTAGCCGAACTTTTTATTTACCTGACAGTATTTAATATTCTGGTACTTAATTAGTTTTTCGTGAAATATTAATAAATCGTTTTGAGATTCGTTTTCTCTTCTCGTTTATTTCTGTTCACCCTTTCCACCTTCCGGCAACTACATTGCATTGCTACTGCCTCGGACTACTAACCTACACTTATATTTACCAGCAATGCTTCAAGCAAACTACAATCTCATTTTATATAAATATCTATATATATATATATATATATATATATATATATATATATATATATATATATATATATATATGTGTATATATATATCACAAGTTCATTCTAGAGATGAAAGATGAGAATAAAAAATTGTAAAGATACAATATTTATTAGAACATCAATAGTTCACAGCGGTTAGCTTCATATCTTTAATCAATGGATTTCCAAAGATAAACTCTTTTCATCAGAGGATAGAGAAAAACCGACAATGTAATTGTAAATATTATCGGCAACATTTAACATTGAAAATTTTACATGAAATAAAACAAAATAAAGACCAAAACGTAAAGAGTCTTATGTTGAGATGAGAGCGTAGAGTCAGGGTGGATGCTGTCCAAAATCACGTCAAAAATAAAAACAGATGTTATATTGGAAATGAATGTTTGAAAAGACAATAATATTCAAATTGTTTAGGAATCCAAATGTTTTTGTTAGGAGGCTGATATTCAGACGGCAATTGGTAACATCCAGTTTATCCTGTCTGTGACGTAGTTTAGTACTGGAAACAATATCAAATAGTTCGATCGTAGGGATTACAAGATGAAATATTATTTGTTAATACTACTACTACTACTACTACTACTACTACTACTACTACTACTGCCTCTTCTAAACATTGCTAAGATTTGAGAGAGTAAGCTGATCTTAGATTCCAATAATAAACTTGTCCTTTTCGTTAAACGAAGACTTAACGACATTTTCCAATTCGTTTTTTTTTTCAGAAATTTATGATTTAGCATGAATAATTAAAGAGTTTACGTTCAGTGACATTTTAGTTGCGTATTAACGGTTTTCGTTCAGGGTTTGTTTGTTTATTTGTTTGTTTGAGAAAAGCTAGATCGTTATTTTTTTCTGATAAATATTTTACCTCGTCTTAAGGAAATATTTATATTTTACCGAAATCATATAAAAAATTATTCCCATAGAGATTCTAACCTTGAGTAAATTGAAATATTTTCTGAAAGTTGATAGATTTTTTTCTCATGAAAATCAAATGTTTCTAAGAATAAATTATATATCTTTACTTAGGCAAATATTAGCAAGAATATAAATTACTCCAAACTTACACACACAAACAAACACACACAGACAAACACACACACACACACACACACACACATATATATATATATATATATATATATATATATATATATATATATATATATAAGTATGTTTCTAAAAGGCTGTGGGCAATGCAAAGCCCCGGCTAGGATGTAAGTTGGAAGACACAAAAATAATAAATCGAATTCGTAATTGAACTTACTATTTATTTTTTCTTAAAATCTTACATAGCAGCAAGTGTGGTGTTAGCTGTTTGTGTGTTGTCCGGATGATTATTAAAAGTCATTTATTTAATATTTCGGAAAAAGAAACTTCCTTTTGTCAAAAAATAATACACACCAGAAGAAAACTCCGTCTGTGCAAAGAATCTACCAAAATGGATGCCAGAAGACAGAGACAGCGTAGGGGCAATCCAGTCCCGCAGAAGATAGACATTAATAAGTTTTAAAGTTATGTGATGTATATAAATGTATATAAATGCAGCTTTAATAATGCAGAGTGACCCTACACCTACAACCAAGACCACCGGGGGACATTAGCTAGGAAATGAATACCATCATAAAAGAGTAGATATATATTCGAGGGATGCTGGCTGTTCGGGAGAAAACGCTTGCTGAGCCTCACAATTAATGATCACAGTGGCGAGGATGATCTCGGCGAGGATAGTGAAGGGTCGAACGACAGTGTAAATGTTAGCTGCAATGCAGAGGCATAACGATAGGAATTTACGTCAGACACTTGCGACGGGACCCCAACGGCACATCCACACACAAGTATGTCTTTTTATTATGCATGTAAATTGTTTACAGTTGATTCGCGCTAGCGATCGCTCATCCTTGATTACCGACACGGCTAATACAAAGTTAAAGACAAAGAAGAACCATTACACATGAGTTCGGGGAAAGACGGTAACTGAGGGTCGCGAGCATAGTTCTAGATGTAAAACCGACGGAATTCTTATTTCAAATTTAAGCAGGACATTTTAATCTACCGTTCATATACTCTACCAAAAATGCTCGGAAGGCTCTAAAACAGAGATAAGACAACTAAAAGTCTAAGATTAATAACAACCAATAATCCGCCAGACGGTTTTCTGGCTTTGTGGCAACACTATCGACACGGCACTAATTATAGACGGACGCTGTATACAACGCCTATGATTGTTATTCTGTTTGCCATCTGCGTTTGCGGTTTTGCGATATTTTTTTCGAGAGCCGTACAAGTTTAATTGTAAACTCCTTTGAATAGAGTGGTCGGCAGATGCTTCGTTTGTATTGGAGAAAATTGTCATCTAGTTACGAGACGATTAGATTGTACATTTAAAAATAATGAAGATTCTGTGTAGACATTACAGTCTGCAGAAGACGGGGGGGACTGATTGATATCGAAAATACGATAAGTGTGGGACAGACAGAACAGTTGATTGATGGCGATGTAAAGTCGGAGATAGCTGAACAGATAGAAATGCGTTACTTGGCAGATGGCTAATCTCGAAGACAAAGGAATATATATATATATATATATATATATATATATATATATATATATATATATATATATATGTATATATATATAATATAAACGTATATCCATGGCAATTAAGCTACAAAGAAATGTCCATGTTTTCGTCCCTGTAGGAATCATCAGGTTAGACTGTAATGATGACTCGCGGTAAAGAAACGTGAACTCTTCTGTGTTGCTTAATTGACATATATATGTACAAGTTATAATACTACTACTACTACTCCTACTACTACTACAACTACTACTATTAAAACTACCACAACTGAAGGCTACAAATGCATTGAGCATTCTTGAAGTAACCAATTAAGATATATGCACAATACATTGTGGCACCTTATAATATTATATGTGTATATACACTAAATATATATATATATATATATTGATTAATTTATTTTTCAGCTTCTGTTGTCATGATAATTCGTAAGTATTTATTGCAGTCCTTGATACGCTCATTTTACAGTTGGACAGCTTGTGATGGATGCTATACTAACTGGTTATATATAGGTTCGTTTGTTATCTCATGACAACAGAAGCTGAAGAGAGCCGGATGGATAAGCCCGTCTGTGCTTAAAACCGACGGTACGAATGTTGTACCAATATTTCCGTACCAAAATAAAAAAAATATTACGCTCTTATTTTTTAATCTTTTATTTCAATTCTCAATTAATCGAGCACTCTTTTTTTCCTTCTATATTACAAAGAAGGTATATATATATATATATATATATATATATATATATATATATATATATGCAGGAGAAAAACAAAGACAAGAGTTTTTTGACCGGTTTCGTTCGTGGGGAACGTTTTCAGAAAATGAAGAATACAGAAATAATTTTATTTTATATTGAAGGCACACACATGGGATGAAGGAAAAATGATCTTATTGGATCTATATATATATATATATATATATATATATATATATATGTATGTATGTATATAAATAATTATATATATATATATATATATATTGCCTGTTTATAAAGACGAAGTATTAAATATAGTTATGTGATGTTTTATAAATTGAATAGTGGATAAGCATGCGAACACTCTAGTAGAAATAAGAATATTAAAAAATATATTTTTTTAATAAGACGCATTTATAATTGAAACATGTTCTAATAATTGAGAATTAGAAGGTTTTATAATGCAATCTTTTCCTTTTTATTATTTGACTTGATCTTAAAATTTTCGACTAAGAATTTCTCCTTCAATATTACCATAATTGCGCCATGTTCTTTGTTTCTTCTTCTGATTTGCGTTATGTTAAGTCTTCGTGAATATCTTGCTGACATTTTCAAAGTATTCATATTGAATAATAACGAGTCAATTAGGTTTACATAGTTTTAATTGGAGCCTAAATATGCTGTAGTTACAAACTCGGAATAGTTGGGAATATTAGTTATGAATCCATAATTTATAAATAAATAACTTGCATCAATTTTTTAAAAAAGTATTTAAAAATGAAGAATTATATGAATTATTATACTTTGATCGATGGTGGAAAAGGGATTCTTTTTATCTAGGTTATGTTTTAAAAGCAGTTTGCTCGTCTGTCTTTGCACAGATCCCAGAGACGACGGTATGTGATAATATCCCCTGTACTAAGGTATCATACAAAATAAAGATATATGTCTTTATATATATATATATATATATATATATATATATATATATATATATATATATATAGTTAATTAAGCCAGTTTATATATTGATAAAATGAAATTAAAACAAATATATCTTTTAAAAGTGCCTGATTCAAAATAAACTTTATATAAACATTACAACAGCATACACTAATTAATTTAAGTTTTTGTTCCATACACCCGCAGTCGGGGCTGTCATCGTAATGATTATATATATATATATATATATATATATATATATATATATATATAGAGAGAGAGAGAGAGAGAGAGAGAGAGAGATAGAGAGAGAGGGAGGGGTGGGGAGAGTGGGAGAGAAGGAAGAGAAAGGGGGAGAGAAGGAAGAGAAAGGGGGAGAGTAGGAGAGGACATACAACAGAAGTGAAAGACGATGAGGGTAATCGAATTTGTAAATAATGTGCGACTTTGTAAGTTAATTGCAAATAACTCAATCGCTCTAAAAAGGCACATGTTAACATATATTTACTGTGGTTAGTATGCATTTGAAAACATCATTTAACTAATCAAACGTTTCTAAACTCAGCTTGCATATTATCGCATACAAATTGACAAATTGGCGCACATCTTTAGCGGTAGAGTTTAATCCAGTGTATTTTGAAATATTTGTCAATGGTAACATCTCAGTATATTTTCTTGGAGTTCATGCATTAGATTCATTTCTCATTCTATATTTATTTATAAATGAGAACCATTTACAAAATGTGGCACAAGGCCGAAAAGGGGAAGGGAAAGGTTCGGTCCAATTCTAACTTTATAACTTTCTAACCTAGCTAGTTTCATTTAGGACCATCAATCACCAAAAGATTCATTTCTGATTCATACATTAGATCAATTTCTCATTCATACATTGGATCCTTTTCTCATTCATAAATCATATCTATTGCACTTTCTGTTACTCGTAAACTCGCTTCTCTCTATCGCCCTAAACACTTTGTCGCACCTGAGGCTATTCTCTATCACTACAAATCGACTATCAGACCCTGTATGGAGTACTGTTGTCATATTTAAGCTGGTTAATCTTTGTCCTGCTTGAGGGTTCCTGAAAAGGTGCAAATACGTATTTGTAATTTGATTGGCCCCTTTTTTCTTCTCTGCACCCTCATTCTTAAAGAGAGGATGTTGCTAGTCTCAGTCTTTTTTATGGATACTATTATAGCATGTGTTCTTCAGAATTGTCTAATCTATTTTATGCTTCCTTTGTTACAGTTCGTTTGACTCGTTGGTCTAGTGGTCTTCAGCAATTCGCTGTTTTGAGACCTCATTGTGATATAGCTTCGAATTCTAGTAGTTTCCTTCCAAGTGTTGCAGACTTGTGGAATTCTGTTGCTGCTGACTCTTATCCTCGTATCTATAACCTTAGTCTTTTCAAACATAATGCCAAAAGGTATATCCTGTATTTGCGATAATCATATTTCGTTCTTGTTAGCTCCTTACGTCAAGTGGTGGCATGCTTTGTCTGGAGCGAATTCCATGCCTTCACGAAAACCCTTCTTTTCCATCTTTAAATTTTCTTTTCACTGGACACCTTATCAACGGACATTAACCACTGGACAGACCCCTTATCTTTTTACACACACATTCTCACTCTCCATTACTTAATATTTTTTCAAAATTTGAATTTTGGTTTTTCTATTGCAAACTAATCTATCTATATAATTCCTCTGATGATAAGATTTTAATCTTTGAAAAGCATTGGTTTAACGAAAGTATAATAACCATGTTTTTACCTTGCATTAGACAATCGAAGTTGAAATAAATGTGTCATGCGTAGATATTTATCCCTCTTATTGCATTTATCTTTATACACACACACACACACACACATATATATATATATATATATATATATATATATATATATATATATAATTTTTTGTATTCAATTTTTTTATACATCTAGAGTATATTTATAAGCACGTATGTATTTTGAATATATGCTTGATTGATAGTGGATCTGTTTGTGTCCATGTTTAGATGTGTATGTATATCAATGTCTGTTTATTTATTTGTACTTGTGTATCTATTAGAGTTTGTTTATATATGTGTGATTCTTGATATATAGATAAGATATTTATACTGAAGTGAGTTTGTAAAACTTGGTAGGTTAAAGAGTTAAAAGAAACCCAGAAAGAAGTGGGCAATAAAATAAGGAAATTAAAAAGGTGATGGAGACGTTATAAAAAGTAATAAAAAGGACAACCACTTACAAAAAAAGGTCAGCAAGTGGAATAGGTAATCCGATACTAATTGATAAGAAATAGAAAATGACTAAACCCCAAAAAGATTTATTTAGGAGAGAAAATTCTTCAAATCAATCCATTTCTCTGAAATTCTTGGTCTGATGAGGTTGACTTTCTGGGAAAAGTGCAACCGAAACATGTATGCACATATGTAACCAATAATGATTGTATTAATAAAAATGTAAACTTATAAACAGCTCTACTTGTTATTGAGCACTTTTTATAAACACTTGAGTTTCTACGGATTTACATTTACAGAAACTAATACAATACATGTACGATATATATATATATATATATATATATATATATATATATATGTATATATATATATATATAAATTTATAGCATTCTATGCGGTGTTTGCAAACATTGTTGACATATATTCTTCCTTAATAAATTTTGCAAGAGGTCGAGAGAGACATGAATATAACAATGAATATAACAATAACGTTATTTCTTAATTCCATGGAGATGGCGGATGCGTGGTTTAATATGTCGCCATATTAGCATGTGAAGTGGAATTATTTTTTAAGCTTTGCTGGAGTGAGTGTTTAAATGTCAGGAGAGTTCTCTCGCGTTTCAACTTAACATCCGTGTGTCTGTATAAAATATTCACACATATATATGAGAAAAAGTGTTTGCACGCGCGTAGCACATATCCGGGTTTACTTCCAAGGGTGACTCGACTTGTCTCAATATATCCCAATACTATGCGATAGGTAAAAATATAGTCTCTCCGTGCGTGATATGAGGTCATATATATTTAAATAGGCAGCACCTTATGTTTTTATACCCTTTCGTTGGTCCGTTCTACTGTCCGAATCAGAATCTTAGTTTCAGACAATGGACAATATCTACGATAGGATATCAATATATAAGTTATCTGTTATGTTTAACAACACATATATATATATATATATATATATATATATATATATACATACATATATATATATATATATATATATATATATATATTATATATATATATATTATATATATATATATATATATATATATATATATATATATATATATATATTAAAAAAGCGAATATATGCATATAGAGAAAGAATGATAGTTTTCTTGCAGCATTGCTAGGAATAGTAGTAATATGTTCAGAAGCTGAGGGCAATGCAGAATGCCGGACAGGTTTTAAGCTGGAAAGAACACCTATGATAAATTGAAGTATGGGGACTTACTATTTATTTTTCTTTAAAATGTTACATACAATTGTTGTCCGGATGATAATTAAAAATCATTTAATATTTCGGGAAAATCTCCCCTTTTTCAAAAACAATAAACACCAAAGGGGAAAACCACTGTATAAGTAGAGAATTCGCCAACATCCATTTTGGTGAAGTCTTTACACAGACGGATTTTTCCTCCTCCTACTAATAGCATATATATATATATATATATATATATATATATATATATATATATATATATATATATATATATATATATACACACATGTATTTATACATGTATATATATATATGTATATATGCATATATACATGTGTATATATACATGTATATATACATATATATACATATATATACATGTATATATATACATTTATATACATATATATATACCTGTATATATATATATACATATATACATAAACATATATGTAGATGTATATATATATACACAGAGCTATACATAGATATATACATGTATATATACATATATATATACATATATATATATGTATATATACATACATATATACATATATATACAAGTATATATATACACATATATGCATATATATACAAGTATATATATACACATAAATATACATATACATATATATATACATGTATATATATACATATATGTAAAAATATATATACATATATATACATGTATATATATATACATAACTATATATATACATGTATATATGTATACATAGATTTACATATATATAGACATATATACATATATATATACATATATATATATACACACAGATATACATATACATATATATATATATATATATATATATATATATATATATATACATACATCTTTTAAATTACACAAGGCATTGCGATATTTGATGATATTTTTGCACTATTAAGAAGTTTCATTGAATCACACGAATGTTAAAACATTAACGACACAAATCCGTCGTGTGGAAATGCATGACACATATTCCATACTGGGCAACGCTTATGGTGAGGTTTTACAAATTGTAATTACAGATTAAATGGATTCACAGCGTGACAACGCGATACCCAATTGCGGATCTGGTCACGCAGATTGATATTGCTGCGTATTGAAAACCATGGCGAACGAAGAATAGCGCCGATGACTACCACACACACATCCTGAAATGAAAGTTATGTATTAGCTCACGCTTGTTTATTAGTAAAGTTTCTGTTAATGTTTCCCAGATGATGCAGTCTTGATTTCTGAAGTTACGACGTCGTGGAAGAATCAACGTGGGGTGTTCTACAAAATCGGTGTCTAGATCGGCATCAAACGATGGGAGAAATACATACCTCTGGGTGGTTCATCTGTGAATGGTTAAATTCGTAATACAATGCAGGAAAATATTACGCCAGCTCTCGAACATTACATGAAGAAAGAAAATCAATGAGGAATAAAAAATATATAAGAGTATACAATGGAACCTATCTAAAAGAGTTTTCGCAATTACATATATGTATCTATATATATATATATATATATATATTACATTCCCGAAACAGTTTTTCATGGTAAAAAACTGATGATCCCTTAAAATAATGTTAGAAACAAACTAATATAATAACTGTAAAAAATAAATTTACTTACATGAATGATTTTCCACTGAAAGACTTGAGACTACTAGTTTTTTTGTTTTTTTTTTAAATATAGTTTTAATGGTTGAGAAACTTCCGAGACTATATATATATATATAATTAACTTGTTACAAATATCCAGGGGGTATGAATCCGAAGGAAGTTGAAACCGGGTTTATGAGAGTGCTCAATGAAAATTCAGAAATTTATATATATATATATATATATATATATATATATATATATATATAAATATATATATATATATATTGTGTATTTAGGCAGCATTTTCTTATATATATATATATATATATATATATATATATATATATATATATATATGTAAGAAAATGCTGCCTAAATACACAATATATATATATATATATATATATATATATATATATATATATATATATATATATATTGTGTATTTAGGCAGCATTTTCTTATTTATGCTAACATCGTTTAAAATGACAGAATTCTTCGGTTTAACTAGACCTTATTTTAAATTTTAATGATGGTCTTTTTTGTATTAAAATCAAAATAATTGACACACAATAAAAGAGTATTATTAAACAGACGAATTCTGTTATTGGAACAGTGTTCGCATCAATATATATATATATATATATATATATATATATATATATATATATATATATATATATATTTGTAATTGCAAGGATTGCGCAATCCTCAACAACCGCTCTCCTGAGTCGGCATTGCTTGATTCCAATGGCAAGTAGTAATACAAGACGACAGGAAACAATGCCGAGATAAGCAGAGAGCACACACACACACACACACACACACACACACACACATATATATATATATATATATATATGAATAATAATGTATATATATATATAGAGAGAGAGAGAAAGAGAGAGAGTGATAGATATATAAAGAAAGATAGAGACAGCGATAGAGAAAGATAGAGATATATAGAGAAAGGTGGTCTCGAGAGAGATAGGCAAGAACATTTACATAAATGCAATTTCAATTGCTTCAAATTATAATGGATGACAGTGAGTTTGTATATACGATAATTGATAAATATTCATACACAATGATAGATGCTAAAGAATAAAACGTATATCTACACAAACACACATATACATTGCGATATTTTTATTAGAGCTATTTTTACTTCCAAGATTACATTAGATTAAGAAGTCATCGAAGTGAAGTCAATAACATTTCTAATCAAATAGATATATTGATTTTCAGCCGAATTATCAATCTCCACAATAACTTTCCCGTAGCCCAAATAATTGTTGCCAATCGCAAAATAAGATTCACCATGATAATCTGAATCTGTATATATTTTCGCGACAGAAAATAAAATTAATTTGTCCAAAAGGAAATAATTCGCTTGGTTTAAAGTATTGATTTGTAGTGCTGCAGATTTTTCGAAAGGAAATTGACATCGAATTGTGTTAACAATCAATTTGACGTTATGTTTACACATTCTATATTGGTGTGAGTTTTTGGTATAAAGCAAAGAAATCATACTAATTGGATATTTTTCATGTGTAGGTTGTAACTGTATTCAAATGAGAGTATATCAATACTTCAAAGTGGGCTCAACCCACCAATAAATAACGGAGTAGAACTTAACACTGAATTCTTAATTGAACACATAACTCACTTAGATGCACACACGGATGCATTAAAGTACACGAGGAGATATTGTCTTTGAACCTGAAGAGATCTAAGATCAGTTAAGAGGGGTCAACTACTAGTACAACACTGAAAAGAAAACACAGTTCACAGGAGGCATATTCAAGTCCGTCACCAAAATGATAACATGTACATGTTTAGCGTACTAGAATGCTTGTATAAATACACAGGGAACCTTTACAAAATGCTCATTGTTTGACTTTGTTATCTGGCAAGGACAATGTGTTCAGAATCAATGCCACGTTATGTATGCACTATGTCATACTGTTGAGTATTTGGATCATTCAGACTACTGTTCTCATCTTGGGTCTTATCTCTACAACGTTTCGGCAGCTGTAACCTCCGTCTTTCTGCAGATGTATTTTTACGACCTCGGGAATATTTCTGTCAAACTCGGTAATTTTAACGGACTCGTGGCGCAGTTAATGTATTATTAAGTAAAATTCAATTAGAAGTGATAGTCATCTGAAGATTGAAGGTTCAATTCTCAGTGCGGGCGATACGAATAATTGCGAATTACTGAAGATTTCTCCCAGTCATGGCTGACTGATCGAGATTATGCTACTCGCGTGGATTAAATGTGTTCCGTTCGAAATTCCGTCAAGATTTCCGACAAAAATATTTCTGAGTCCGTAAAAATATTTCTGAGTTCGTAAAAATATTTCTGAGTTCGACAAAATATTTCTGAGTTCGACAAAAAATATTTCCGAGTTCGACAAAAAATATTTCCGAGTTCGACAAAAATATTTCCGAGTTCGACAAAAATATTTCCGAGTTCGACAAAAATATTTCCGAGTTCGTAAAAATACATCTGAAAAAGGCCGGATGTTACAGCGGCCGAGACATTGTGAATATCACATTGAATATGAGAACAGTAGTTCTAATACTCCAAATAATTCAAATTACAAATCCTCATCTAAAAAAATAAGAAAGAGTCATACTAATTGGATAGTCTTTAACTGTATTCAAATGTGCAAAGTGTTCTAATCACCCGTCGTATTACTATGCGAGACTCAACATTCCTGTGTTTGCCTATCGAACCACATGCTAATTACTCCGCAAGTGCAAAAAAAAAATATCTTAATTAGATAACTGCTATAGTAGTGAAATCGAGCAATGTCTGGTGGATGTGGTAAAACTTTCCCTAGTGACCTATAAATTCCACATGGCACGCGAACTTATTCCTCAACCTGGTGTATCTAAGACATCTTTTAAAATTGACGATGCTGAGTTCTGAAGATTGTTCAAGAGAGATTACTGGAGCCTAACAAAATTAGCCCTGAGGAATCGAAATATTAGTTTTTATTGGTTAAAAAGAAATCAATGTCGATTTTAAAGTTAGTTTAATTCACATTTTTTATGTCATTTTATCTTTTTAGTTGACATTTAATTTTTTAGTGCATCCTGCGCTCGGCTCTGTAAGGTGAGTCAGTAAACTTCATGTTTGGTGGCATTTTCTTATAAGGTGAAGAATTCAGCCAAGATATCCAGAATTATAAATGGACTTAAATAGTTAATGTATTTCAGTCATCTGAAACCAGACGCAGCATACGTAATCCTAGCGGATATTCATAACTTCAAACGAGTTGTGAATTCCAAGGGAAACAAAAACTCTGGTTCCGGTTTGCCTTCGAGTGTAGAATCTGTTCCGATGGATACTACACCGGTGTCGTCTTAGCTCTCGGGCCTTGATTCCGCTGGTTTTTGGGTTTGTTCTGTACGGTTCTAGGAGGTCAACCCTCCCAGGATTTGCTTCCTCTCTTAGGTGAGTGGTAAGTTTAATGCTTACTGCCTGAGGCGCCCTTACCGGGAATGCCGACGGGGCTGCCTATGCATTTTTTGTAAGCCAGAGTGCTCACCTTCTCGGGCGCTAGCTTTTCAAATCCCACTTTCCCGACCTTGTGTCACATCTTACCTTGTGGGAGGAAGATCAATAAAAAAAGAGATAGTGCGCTTTCTTCTCTTAATTTGTTTTTGCAGAATATCTTTAAAATTCCTCAACTGAAGAAAGATGCATAATAAAAATACCGGGCAAATAGTGGTTGTACGTCATTATGCGTTGATTTCTCAGCAGGCTTTTAGTACTCTGGCAATGTCTGGGTCGGCGTATTAACGTAAAGTTTCATTTTCTACACTTATTAATGTCGACAGAAAGTATATAAAACACAGGATGTTGCAGAAAGACTTCAGTGGTCTTCCGCCATCCTAACCCAACTCCTTACACTTCTCCAATTTATTTCCCGCCTCTCTCTCCCCCCCCATTCTCTCTCCATCTCTCTTTCTCTCTGACATTCGATCACTTATTAAATATCCTGTAGAAACAATGCCAAGCATCTGATAATGTTATGACATTTGATCATCTACTTAATGTCATTATTAATATAAACAAGAAATGCAACGAGAATGCAAACAAATGTTATACTTTATATTACGACTATTAATATTACTACTATTAATATTACTACTATTAATATTACTACTATTAATAATACAACTATTAATAATACTAATATTTATCATACTACTATTAATAAAACTACTGTTAATAATACTACCATTAATAATAACTAACAGATTCCGTGTGATTTCTAATACTATTAAGCTAATACTAATTTTTACATATAGAGCTAGTAGAGCAACTAGTATATGAATTGGTTAGTTGAAAATAACAGGAAATAAATTTAAGTCGAGATTAACCTGATGACATCGAGGTCAACTCGATTATTGGAAATTGATAGAGACAGATTTAACGTCACATGGATCATTCACTAAGCTATGAATTAAGTATTAAGCATATCGTTGAGTTCTTTCGTCGGTCTTGAAGTTTACGCTGCAATGGGTAAAAAATGACTTAAATACTCCGTATAATGCGGAAGTTTGATATTGCCGCCAGGATAGAGTGAAAGCGTGCAGATCCAAGAGTGGCTTTGTGAACAAGGTTCGCGCCTTAAGACTGTTTGAAATTATCACTTAAGAGAGCATTAAGCTTGAAACGACGTCATCTGAAGTTAAAAACATAATTTAATATTATATATATATACATATATATATAAACATGTATATATACATATGTATATATAGAGACATATACATATATATATACGTATGTATACATATGTATATATATACATATATGTACATATATATACATATATATATATACATAAATATATATATGTATATATATACATATATATACATATGTATATATATACACACATATATATACATATATACATATGTATATATATACATATGTATATACATACATATATATACATATACATATGTATATACATATATATATACATACATATATACACATATATACATACATATATATACATATATACATATATATACATGTGTATATATCTATCTATATATACATATACATATATATATGTATACATATATATATAAATATATATACATGTATATATATAAATTATATATGCATATATATACATTATATGTATATATATACATATATATACATATATATATATAAATACATATTATATGTATATATTTACATATATATACATATATATACATTATATGTATATATATATATCTACATATATATACATATATAAATATATACATATACATATATATATATAGATATATACATATATATATATATTTATATATACATATATATATATAAACATATACATATATATACATATATAAATATTTACACACATATATATAGATATATATATATATACAAATATATACATATATATATATATATATATATATATATATATATATATATACACACTGTTGTTGTTAAAACTTTGTTTATCTTCGAGGCAACCACAATCAATATTTATGACCCGAGGCACAGAGTCATACCTTAAGTCATCAAGGACTGCGACAATCATTGGAATCAACAAATCTATCGATCTAGCAGACAAACACCTACACCCTATTGATCGGCGAAAATAAAATATTTTCCATCAAGTTTAATCATTTTTTTCTGTTTATATATTTATTACGTGTAATTATATTCCATGATAAATGCCAGTATACTGAAATCATGTGCTTTTAATAGGGTTAAGATGAAAATTTATATACACTAAATGTACAAAAGCAATGAAATTCCCAATTTATTACACTTTTATTGTCATTAAGGGTATGCAAGCACAACAGGGCTATGTATTTTACTGGTAGGAATGTTTGTTCAGCACACCTCACACACTGCATCCACTCATGCATAGAGATTTATACTGTAGTGATGTGATAATGAAATGGTTTGGTTGATATGTGCTCATACCCTTAATGACAATAAAAGTGTAAACATTTGTGAATTTCCTTGCTTTTGTACATTTAGTGTATATGAATTTTCATATTAACCCTAGATAGGGCATATGATTTCAGTATACTGCTATTTATCATGGAATGTCACTACTTTTGTAAAGGCTACGCATTAAGACAATGGTAATTTTAAAGGTTTTTTCGAATTTTCTGGAAAACTAAGGTATATGGTAAACTGAAATTTAAATGCCATCAACTAGACCCTAGAACCTATATCTCTGTTAAACATCAGCTGAATCCATCAAATAGTTGATGAGATACATGGTGGCATATACATATATATATATATATATATATATATATATATATATATATATATATATATATACACAACTTCTATTCTATGAACGTACGGTGCGAAGAAAAACAAACGATATACTAGTGTGTGCTATATTCTTTTTTATGGACGTCTAGTGCGAAAGCAGTTTCCACGAAAGTATTGTACCATATTCAGAGAGAACAGATACTACACTTTGCTTCTTGTCTGAAGGCGAAGAATAACGAATTTTAGTTCAAGTTTCACTTTCAACAAAACAGCGACATCAAATTATTTTTTTTTAATAATTGAATAACAGTATCCGGGTCAGATGTATTGAAGGGATCCTAGTTTTGCAGTAGTATTGCAGGATATTTATTCACATTACATTTAAATGCATGCCTAATGGCACAGTCAGTGAAACAGGGAGCAGGGAGCAATTCCCCAAAACAACCGGTCCGAGGAAATAAGCCGTTAGAGCAGAACATTTTCCAGCATCTGAGGCCCTTGAAAGTTAATGGGTGGGATTTTGTTGCTAGTCGGGTGTTTTGAATATATTTACATTTAGGTTTACAGGTGCACAAAAGTTCATCAGAGCACATTCCGTTGAAGTACTTGTAAATAGGCACATAGATGCAACATTGCGGCGACGAGACAGCGGTTGAAGCTTGGTAGACAGTGTGGAACCTATTAAGTTGTCAGGACGGTTGTTCTTTGTCTTCAAGCGGCTTTTGAAAGAGTGATAAAAAAATACCTACCTTGTTTTAATTAGTTTTTATCTACATTATTTTTGCATAAATAGTCACATGACACCTTTTAGGTTAAAATAAAAAGAGGCTCGTTTGTTTGTTGTCTCAGCCTTTTTTTCTGACCGTCAACAAATCATAGTGGAGTTCTTTTCGTGATTTTTCCCATTCCTGTCTACATCACGTTGGGTACTTGTGTCCTAATCAGACCTTATTTGATATTACCAAACCAAGGTGGCAACACCGTAAATCTGATGTGAACCCAATATCTACACATCCAGAGCGAAGGTGTTTGTTTGTTTTTTTTGCCTCTTACTCTCCCCGTCGGTTGCCCTTGTTTGGTTCAGTGGTACCATTACTTTCTAAGATCAGCCCACCCTCCCTCTAGCGAAAAAGTTGCATAATTTATTTCACCCTCTTCCCAAAAGAGAGAGGCACATTGTTTGTAATTTTTTGTGTTAATTGGCTTTCATATTTTTAAATATAATCAGATATACGCATCCTTAACGTGACCCCTCTTGTGAGTAAGAAAACCGACCTTCATAAACACTTAATAAGCTAGTTAAAAGTCGTAATATACTGATTGATACGAATTAAATTTATTTTCTGTCTATCTATTTTCGCTTAATTACATGTTTTTCTATGTCGTCATCTTAAATAATTATGGTAAATTCGATGCCGGCACTAAATAAGTTGATACAATTTTCTGACCTACAGTTTTAATAATCTCGAAAAACTACATTGAAATACGACACCTTCAAATTGAGTTATCTCCCCATGAACCGAATTCTTCACCGTTTTGCAAAGGTTTCATTTCTAAATTTGCACTCTTATCTAAATCCGTTCCCACTAGACAGTCGATTAGCACAAGAATGTCTCCCTTTCGCAGCAAGTAATCACAGTTTTAAGGTTTTATTTCTGCTTCGTTATATGTCGCTGATTGAGTAAGAGAACTGCACACGGACAAGAAACAAACATTATAAAAATAACACCAGACATTCTACTCTAGCGTTATTTCTGTAGAAGATAATCGACTGAGCTCCAATATCTGACTTATATTTTCTGATTTGTATCCCATATATGTTTAAGACGATTTTGGATAACGGATTCTCAGTATAAACTCGCCTTGCTTGTGTCTATAATGGATGACCCCAGACTGTTTAGTAAACACTACTAATCTAGCAAATATAGAAAATCCGATAGAAGCAAATTCTGAATGACCTTTTTAGACAATCCAGAATTATATTTCTGTGCCAGACGAAACTAATCCGAGACGCGAGATGCTTTCTGTTGAGTGATATTTTCATAAGCGCATCTCGTTAAATCAATCAGGATATTACTATTCAAATCCTCATAAGGTCTACGCAATAAGCGAATACTTTCGAATATCATAATAATCTATAAAGATAGCTAAATATATATGCTGTGTCTTAGGTCAAACGTATATATATATATATATATATATATATATATATATATATATATATATATATATATATATATATTGGGAAAATGAAAAAGGAAAACCAAAACATGGATGTTTTTTATGTGTACATCAACGTTTCGTCTTTATTTATAAGACTTCATCAGGATGATAATATAAAGAAAAATGTGATGCAAGTACAAACACATATAGGGTTGACATATGGGAAAAAGGAAGAAAATAGTAGCCACTACTGGAGAAAACAGTAGGGTGGGCGTCCGTGCTTGGTGGAGTCAATAATGAGGGATGAAAAATGAATGTTTATGAAAATGAGTGGGGAAGAAGTGGAAAGATGGGGGTGAGCAAGGATACTGTAGGTTGGTAGTGAGAGAAAGATGTTCCCCCACCTCTTTCTCTTACTACCAACCACAGTATCCTTGCAGGATAATGTGGATGGCAATGAATGAGGGAGTGGAGGGGTGGAGGAGAGGGAGGGAGGAGGTATTTGAACAGGTGGCTGCGGTCATTTTCCCATTACGTCGGATTACCTTCATCCTTCCCTTCCCATATATATATATATATATATATATAGAGAGAGAGAGAGAGAGAGAGAGAGAGAGAGATTGTCGAAGAATGATAAACATGCACGGATGTCCAAATTATTTCAAACTTCAAATGTTCAATGCAAGGTATATTCTGTAACAAAATTATGTGTATACGTTTATAGCTCTTTCCTTAAGCCAAGACTTTTCAAAGATCGAAATCTTATCATCAGAGGAATTTTACAGATTAAATAAGTTGGCAATAGAAAAGTCGAAGTTCAACATTTGAAAAAATATTAAGAAAAAGATGGGTGAAGTTCGAGTAAAAAGGTATTGGGTGTGTCCTGGTGGTAATTGTCCAACGGTAAGGTGTTCAATGGAAGACGGTTTCAATGGAGAAGAAAAAAGTGTCGTAGAGGTATCACTGGAACGCGTTCAAAAATAAGTAAATCCAATGGTGAAAATTGAGTGCAAAGTTGTAGATAGAGCGTACTTATATATATATATATATATATATATATATATATATATATTGAAATATATATATATATATATATATATATATATATATATATATATATATATATATATTGTATGTGTATTTAGGCAGCATATTTTAATTTAGGCAAACATTATTAAATAACACGGTATGATTTTTTTTATGAGATTTTATTATTTTAATTTTCCCAATTGTTTATTTAGTATGTCGGTCAAATTGGTGCATGTAAGTTCTGTGGGTTACTTGTTCCATTATTTTTCTGTTGTTAGTACTGCCCATTTGATTCGTCAAATCATAATTAGGCAGTGTTGATCTTAGTGTCTTTATAAATATGCCTTTGCTGTTGCATTTTTGTTAACGGCTAGTAATTCTTACACCGGCCGTTCTTACACAGGAAAAAAAAACACCGGTTGTCACTATAAATAGTGCGAGTCACCAGAGACACAGAGAAGACACAGCACAGTCTTGTAACTGTCTAGCCAAGTGCTAGTCACTTTCTTACTTTGTTAATACACTTGTTAAACCAACCCTTGACTTGACTTCCTTTATTTATTATTTACTGTTGGACAACTTCACAACAGTAATATACGACTAAAAACTGAGCGTTGATATTGAGATGTAACATGCGAACGGGATTTAGTTCTAAGCGCTTGCAAAATTCAAAAGTACGATTGCTTAACGTCTAAGAATTTCGTAATGTTGGTTTTTATGCTAGACAGATTACAATTTTGTGACTAGTTTCGTAATTTACATTGTTGATGTTTAATTTTTATGTAATGGGTTTCGAGATTAAAGATTCTAATATATGTTTCGTTTCACTTTGATATTGACATGAGTCTAAGACAAACTTAAACGTAAAAAAATTGGTCATGATTATTACTTCATGATAAACGCAATGATATTTATCTTTGCGAATTTTAAAACATGGCCAAATAACTAAAGTAAATTTAAAACACTTTTTTAACGTTCAGGAATATTAGAAACGAATTCTTCAGCAAGTTCAACAGTATTGTCTTTTTATGAAAAGTATCCAGAAACATATACGGAAGAAACAATCATTCAACTTTTCACTCAATTTTATTTCGTTTCGGACTGCAATAATTTCCTTTTTTCTTCCGCATTTTTCTTGTTTTGTTTTGTTTGTTATTTTATGTTGTATCTTTTAATTCGTTACATTTCCTTGCACATTATCAGAATCTCCTTTTCTCCCTCGTCATTAAATCCACTTTCCGCCATTTTCTTTCATCAATTTTATTAACAGCTTTTTCTTTGCTTCTTTTTAAAAATACTTTTAGGTGTGCAGCCATTTTGTTTCATTGACTTCATTCGTTGTTTTATTATTTTTTCTGTTTTTTCCTGTTTGGTTTAGATACGACCACGCATATCTCAAAGAAACTCGGTCTGTCAGTTCCTACGTCGTTCTTCTTCACGTTTCTTCAGTTTGAAAAATATCATTTCCATCAGTCAACGCGAAGATTGAATGGACACTCTTATTAGAGATACGTCAAACAATCTCAGTAAGGTCTGTCCGTTGTTACTTTTGTCACGCTTAAGTTTTAAATTTTATTTTCATGTCCGGCTGAAATATAAAGCGTATTTTCGTTGTCTGTAAAGTTTTAGTTTAAAATAGAATTTTCGGCGATATTGAATGATCTGACCTAAAATTGCGGCGAAATGTGACGTCAATGAGTCGTCTGCTATTTGGTTCCGGTGCACTGAAAAAAAGATTCGATAGTTTACAGAAAAAAATACAAGATCTTGATATATTTTAGTAATTTGTTTTTTGATTTGTTTCGGTAAAAAATAATATTTAAAGTATTTATTTTTTTTACAAGTTTTTTTTTGTTGTGAAAATAAAATAATTCTTTTTTCAATTTTTCAATTTACAATTGAACAACATTTTTCAATTTACAATTGAACAAAATGATGTTCAATTGTAAATCGAAAAATTTTGTTCAATTTACAATTGAACATCATTTTTCAATTTACAATTGAACATCATTTTTCGATTTACAATTGAACAACATTTTTCGATTTACAATTAAACAAAATATTTCAATTTACAATTGAACAACATTTTTCGATTTACAATTTAACAAAATTGTTCAATTGTAAATTGAACAACATTTACAATTGAAAAACATTTAAAATCTAACAAAAGTTTCTTCTTTTAATTTACAGTTTAAGAAACATTTTGTCTTCATTTTTTTCAAATAATTAAAATCTTTGTTTCTATAAAAAAAACTGTTTTTCTGTTTAAAATTAATAATTAATTTTTTTGCACATCATAGTAATGCCGTATCCCACATAGCAGCAGAAGAAATCGTTTATTTAATACAACACAGAAAACAAATTCCGAAATAGACAGGAGAATAGTAATTTGTTTTCTGTAAACTAGAAGACCACAATTCCAGGGCACCGCAAGTAAATCGCAGACGATTCATTGACGTCACAGTTTGCCGCCATCTTAAGCCTAATAAATCAATGTCGACGCATTTTCCCTGTTAAATGCACATCTCGAATGAAATATTATTAGTGTTAATTTCTGGTGGCCAACTGGTAAGTCTTTTGACTGCGAATCAGTGGCGATTTGTGATCGGAGTTCGCGCCCGTCGACTGACGGGAATTAGCTTCCTGCACTGAAGATTCCGTAAGTATGAAACATCGATGTCTGTAGGAAATAAATAATTACTATTTATTTATAAATATTATTATATATCCCCTTTGCTAAGGATGGCAACTCTAAGTGAATTTAATACCAAGCAGTACGACAAGCTTCATTGCGAGGTCTAACACGATTTGTCATTCTTGTTGATCATTCTTCACCGCTTACTGTGAATACTCGCCGACTTGGTATTTAGTATTTAGTTAAATTCCTCCTAAAATTCTAAGTTGATTTCTGGTGGCCAACTGGTAAGTCTCTTGACTGCGAACCAGTGGCGATTTGTGATCGGAGTTCGCGGCTGTCGACCGTCGGGCATTAGCTTCCTGCGCTGCAGATTGCATAAACATTACACACTGATGTCTGTAGGTAATAAATTATTAATATTTATTAATAAATATTATATATATATATATATATATATATATGTGTGTGTGTGTAAAGGAGTAATATATATGTAAAGGAGTCAGATATATAACTCCAAATAGATTTACATATCTGATGATAGCGGACCACCGCTTGAAACGCGTTATATAAAATTATAAATTGATAAAATAACAAAATAATAAATAAATGTTGAAAACAATTCTTTTACAAATGTTGGTAGTCTTACTCCTTTACATATATATTTTCTCTAGTTGGAAATGGACTAATATTGCACTACCCTCTTTTCTGTATATATATAAAATATATATATATATTTTAATGCAACTTTAATTCCTATATCATTTTATTGCTAGCTACCATATTGCAGAATGGTTATTGGGTGTAATGTTTAGATAGTATTATTATTATTTTTTTAATTATTATTATTGTTATAATTAATGTTATTTGATATGCAAATTACCATACCATACGGTAGTCTTAAAAGTATCATATTATTATTATTTTATTATTATTATTATTATTATTATTATTATTATTATTCAAGTATATATTAGTGGAATTTTAAGCTGAATTATTTCGACACTTAATTATTGGGGAAATGGTAGTTTAATCAGTACCATTGGAGAGCCATGAATATTATAACTGTCCTGTTTTTAAATCTCCGAAACAGTTACATGGAAAACAGCAGATGATCTCCGTGTTAATATTAGACGCTTAAAGTCTCCTGTTTTTGTTTTACTGTTAGATACTTGACCCCCTCCTTTTTTATTTTATTTACTTATTATTTTTATTTATTTATGAATTTCCCAACGAATGTTATGTCTGCAATATCTTGGATTTAGTTAGTTTCTCTGGGAATTTAAACTGCATTTTACTTCTTTTTTTAAAAAATGACTCAAAGCTCTTTAGACTATATATATATATATATATATATATATATATATATATATATATATATATATATATATATATGTTTGAAATCAGAGACAAACGGAAAACAGGTTAGAATGCAGGACAACACAACAAGTGATTTGACCGGTTTCGTTCGATAATACGAACACAACTGGTCAAATCTCTTTTTTTGTGTTTCTCCTGAATTCTAACCTGTTTTCGGTTTATCTCTTGTTTCAAACATGTTGTCTACCACGGCATTTCATTTTCATGACTTATCGTGTACCTTACCCCATATATATATATATATATATATATATATATATATATATATATATATATATATATAAATGATAATTTATTTCATTTTGACTACAAAATTGATTTTGTTTCACGAGAGCGGTTTGTGTGGCTCCCGTTCTTCAGGTCTTAAAATAAAATTACTAAAATTACTAAAATTAATTTTATTTTAAGACCTGAAGAACGGGAGCCACACAAACCGCTCTCGTGAAACAAAATCAATTTTGTAGTCAAAATGAAATAAATTTTCATTTATATTTATGTTTCTGCTCTATATTTTTATTGAGCACCGTCATAAACCCGGTTCAACTCCCCTGGATTTATACCCCGTGGATCTATACAATACTCGGATTATATATATATATATATATATATATATATATATATATATATATATATATATATATATATATATATATATATATATATATATATATCGTACATGTATTGTATTAGTTTCTGTAAATGTAAATCCGTAGAAACTCAAGTGTTTATAAAAAGTGCTCAATAACAAGTAAAACTGTTTATAAGTATAAATTTTTATTTATACAAACATTATTGGTTACATGCGTGCATACATTTTTCGGTTGCACTTTTCCCAGAAAGTCAACCTCATCAGACCAAGATTTTACATATAGATCTATTTTATTCCTCTAACTTTAATCATTGGTTATTTTCAAAATGTATTAGTTAAGACCACGTATCTCTAAAAGACAGACATGTTCTTTAATTCACATGTCTGTCAGACACTCAAGTTTCTTTTTTAAATATAAGCGTAATCGCTAAACCCGCTGATTCAATTGACTTAACATATTTCAAACACATTCAAGTGTCTACTGTGAATTAATGAGTAGCCTACGTTAATTGAAGTAACATCGAAGTGTCGAACTACCCACAACGTCAAATGGCGACCACATGATACTTTAAGTAAGCAACCACTTGTTGGAATTACATCATTTTAATACAAACTACACGCTTCAGAAAACCTATGAAACGAAGGAAAAATGATCTTGAAAACTCTCAGAAATATTTATGATCAGATAATCTTTTACTAAAAAAAAAACACAAGATATATTCTGAAACATCGCGAATTTAATTCGCACGTTTACGGAGGAACATGTTATAAAAAAATGGCGTGACAGCTAGACCAGCCGACTGACGACTTACAGAGACAGTTTTTAAAACAATTATTATTTGTTTGTTATGACTCCTTTGGCATCTCCCCTTTAACTATGGTCTCAATTCAACTGTTAAAAAAATACTATTGGTACACTATCGATATCCAGATCAAATTATGTTAAATATTTCATTTGATAACTCCAAAAAGTGCCCCCTCAATTTCCACCTCCTACCACTTTCCTGGAATTCATCCAACCTCATCTTAAACTGATCCACGCTATTGATGTTCTTAATCCGATCTGGCAACTTATTCCAAAAACATATTACTCTGTGAACAAAAAAAAAATTAACTGGTTAACACATCTAATTTTTGAAAACTGCATTTAAAATAACCTTCCAGATCTAGGAGAAATACTAAATACATGCCCACCATAGTTAGAACTTCCATTTATTATCTTGGAAGTCTCAATCATATCACCTCTCATTCTTCTCTCCAGCAAAGTAGTCAATCCGAATTTGTCCAATCACTCCCTGTAACTGCACTCCTTTACTTTACTTATTAGTTTTGTCACCCTTCTTTGTACGCCTTCCAGTTTCAATATTACATTCCAGTTGGACGCATCTGAAATTCTAATTTAAAACTTCAGTGTGATAAATAGAAAGACGGACAGCACATTAAACATGGATGCTTGGTCGTACCGAAAATACGGATCGTAAATTTCAATCGATTTTTTTTTATTTTTATTCGTAGAATTTTTTAAATTTATTCTCCTATGAATTTATATTCGTCTGAATCTGTCTTTTTGTTTTCTTTTTTCTTTTGTCACTATCTTTTTCTTTTGTTTTCGTCGCCATTTTATATTATTGGCGTCGTTTTTATGTATTTTCACGGGATGTTAGATACGACTACTCATCTCTAAAAAACAGCGCTGTCTGTCCTACCATCTGTGAGGCTTTTTCAGTTTCAAATATCATTTTGATCAGTAAACGCGCATATTAAATAGAAAAATTCCTACCATTAAAATACATAGCCCTGTTGTGCTCGCATACCCTTAATGACAATAAAAGTGTAAACATTTGGGAATTTCCTTGCTTTTGTACATTTAGCGTATATGAATTTTCATCTTAACCCTATTAAGAGCATATGATTTAAGTATACTGGCATTTTTCATGGAATGTCACTACTTTTGTAAAGGCTATGCCTCAATACAGTGGTCGTTTTTAAGGTTTTTTGGAATTTTCTGGAAAACTAAGATATATGCTAAACTGAAATTAAAATTCCATCAACTAGACCTTAGAACCTCAATCTCTGCCAAAAATTAGCTTTATCTATCAAATAGTTGATGAGATACAGGGTGACACATACGTACGTACACACAGATAACATGATTTCATGATTGAACTTTCTGGATCTCTGGGTTGCCTTGACTAATGATGCTGAAATTCTACACACTTATAGAACCTATCAAATAAAAATGTTGTACAAAGTTTTAACTAATTTGGTTTATTCGTTTTTGAGTTATGCTTGAGATTTCCAGCATAGGCCATTCTTGAGGTCTATTAAGGGATAGAGCGTTCTCGCGCCTCCCTAGATTATAACGTAACATCAACAGACTTCTGTTCGTGTGTCACACTACAGTTTGTATCAGCATTTCCATCGTCATTCATTCTATTATTCTTGTCACTGTTTTTTCTTCCGTATTTTTCCGGGTCCAAAGTTTCTCCTTGCGTTTTATTGTGTGTTTCATGAATATTTAAACTCTCGTTAGATATCTTAAATCGTTGCTGATCGATCGAAGTCTAAACGTGACGAGACGCCGACCTTTTTAAACGGACATTAATTGCAATAAATAAGAAATAAGCCGACATGTTCTTGTGTTGGAAGAAATTACAAAAATAATAACAACAATAATAACAAAAGCAACACGTGTGAATATAAAAACAATAATCGATAAATAAGATCGATGTTAGCAATCAAAGTTAATTCTACTGAATGAGCGGAAATTAATATCAGCTTAAATAATGAGAACTGACCGTTCTTCTGTAATCAATCAAGTGCATATTGCGTTCATATTTAATAAATATCAAATGGGAAATTAAAAAGTTGGTGCCCTTATGGATGACGCGTCTGATTTCCGTGACTTCGCGTCGGCAACGATCGGGCAGGTCGCGGAAGCGCCCGAGAGTTGCCGAGACGAAAACGCTTAGCGTATATTTAAGACTTGCAGGCGATTATATAAGACGAATACATTCAAAGAAAAAATACGTAGATAAAAAATAAAAAGATAAAAAACGAACAAACTTTAGGGTGGTGAACCATTTTCTATCAAATGTGTAGAAATACATTTTTATTTTGGGAGAATTTTGTCAATGTTTTCTTTTTCATTTATTTCGCTGTTTTTCTTTTTTTTTCTCTTGCTAACATAAAACAAAGAAAGAAAAAATAGATTAGGTTTAGGTTTAGGGTTAGGGTTATGGTTGGGTTCAGGGTTTAGGGTTAGGGTTCCTGTTAGGGTTAGGGCTTCCATTCTTAATGAGAGCCAAGCCCTGCATTCTAACTGCCAAGCTGTAACTGGCAGACGATAATATAAGACGAATAAAAAAAATACTTTGATAAAAAGATAAAAACAGAACAAACTGTAGGGGAGTTCAAATGAACCATTTTCAATCAAATGTGTAGAAAAAAAAATTGCAAGAAGATTTTTTCAATGTTTTCTTTTTCATTTGTTTTGCTGTTTTTCTTCTTCTTTTTTTGCTAACATTACATAAAAAAGAAAGAAAATGGGTTAGATTCAGGGTTAAGGTTTAGGGTTAGGGTTAGGGTTATGGTTAGGGTTACAATTTGGCTGTGGTGGGGATTAGAGAAACCAGCGCACAAAAGCAAGTGCGCTCAGGCTCACACACAAATGACTGATGAGCCCCGACGATATTTTCCGGTAAGGGCGACTCAGGCGATTAGCAATAAACTACCCCCTTCCCAAAGAGTGAGAAGTCATCATTGGGCGATAGATTTTTCTTTAAAAAAAATATATATCAGTTTGCATAGTTTTACTGAATTTAGTATTAACTTTTATTATTTTTGTTTTCAGCCAGCAAAATTCGATTTATTTGTTTCCCACGAAATTAGGCACATAGTCTGTTTTAAAGAATAAAGCCCTCCCCACAAAGGCAACTCTAAGCTGGTAACAAATGTTTAAACACTGTCTCAGCCTAGAAGGACCTCTCTTCCTCGGAACAAGGACAGATCTTATATTACCGTTTTCTCCCATAACGTTTGATTCATCGATTCAATTTTTCTGAAACTTAGCCAAAATCTAGAGGCAATTGTTCTGGATATAAAATGAGCATCCTTGACCTCAGAAAATTCTGGTTCGCGCCCTCAGAGGGTCAAATGAGGGTCAAAATGCCCTAAATTGCCCAAATTTATTGCGTTTTACACTCCCCACATCGAGTCACATACAGAGGGGGACCACGCACGCGCGGCTTGTTGAAACTTTATTTTTCATTAAGCGAAAGATTATCACTCTATTCTTAAATATATTTCGATCTTTGAAAAGTCTTGGCTTAAGGAAAGAATAATAAACACTAGTTTATTACTGAATACACCTTGCATTGAACAATTGAAATTTGAAATAAATTTGGACAATCGTCGCATATTTATCACTCTTTTTTCTTCTCTCTCTCTCTCTCTCTCTCTCTCTCTCTCTCTCTATATATATATATATATATATATATATATATATATACATATATATATATATATATATATATATATCAGTTTGCATAGTTTTACCGAATTTAGTATTAACTTTTATTATATTTGTTTTCAGCCAGCAAAATTCGATTTATTTGTTTCCCACGAGGGCAAAGTTAGGCACATGGTCTATTTTCAAGAATAAAGACCTCCCCACAAAAGCCACTCTAAGCTGGTAATAAATGTTTAAACACTGTCTCAGCCTAGAAGGACCTCTCTTCCTCGGAACAAGGACATATCTAATATCACACTTTCATACCAGCAGATAGTCCGGATGCTATTTACCATGACACGAACAATTCTATCCAACGCACCAGCACGCATCTCGAGAAGGTTTAACCTTGGATGCTGGACCTTCTAATACTACACAGAACCGTACGTCCGGGAAAGAAAGGTCACCTAGCTTAAAAATGGTCAGAACTCTGCGAGGTTTAGTGTCGATGACGTATCCCCAACTGACAGGAACAGCTTAGCTTCTGCAGCAAAATAAATAATAACAGTATTATTGTAACCATTTGAAATCGACATGAATTGAGAGAAGAAATGTCCTTGCATTTGGACGAAAACAATAAAAAAGTAAAAACAAGTGTGAATATAAAGAAAAGAATCGACGAAGAGTATCGATGTCTTTAATCGATACAAATTCGCGAGAATTTGATAACGGAAATTACAATGAGGTTAAATCCTGAGAACATATTGGTTTGCAGTTCGTGAATAGCAAATGCATAATTAAACATTTAGCAAACAATTCGATATTTACAAAGTAATAAGGTCAAATGTTACTGACTCAATGTTATTAGCTGGTGAGGCACTGGCAGGACGGGTGTTAGTCTTGCTCACGTAGAGTTACCTCGTTAACGTCGTATTAGAGTATCACGTTTAGGATTCATAATTCTATTACATCTAATATTTGAGTGGTTCTGTCTGCCACATTATGTGCAATTCTATCCAGTATCGGTTCCACCTATTTCTGCTTATACTTATAGTTGCTACTAATAATGAAGACATTGTCAGGGCTGCTGCAAAGAAGTTTGGTCCCCCTCTACCGTGCTAGTAAACTTCTCACACCTGACACTATCCTATATCTCTACAAAGCCACCACCCGCCGATGCATATATTATTGTTGGCACATCTGGGCTGGTGCATCACCCGCTAGTCTCTCCATCTTAGACAAGGTCCGAAAAAGAGTCGCCAACTTGATAGGTCCTTCACTATCCGCCAACATCCAGCCCCTATCCCATCGCCGCATTGTTGCTTCCTTGTGCCTGTTTTACAAGTACTTCAATGGATTGTGCTCTGATGAGCTTGCTGCTCTGGTACCCCCACAACGTAAATTCACTGGACCAACCCGAATATCTGCAAAGTCCCATCCATACACTGTGGAGGTTCCCAGATGCCGAAGAGCTTTCTACTCCAATAGCTTCTTTCCTCGTGCTGCCGAACTCTGGAAATCACTCCCTGCTCCCTGTTTTCATGACGGTACTGACATGCACATCTCCTAAATTAGGTTGACCCCCCCCAAACCATTACCCTTTTTTCTCAGTAGCCCCTTACGTCTACAGTGGCGGCCTGCCTTTTTTGGGTTGAACTATGTTTTTAATATATATATATATATATATATATATATATATATATATATATATATATATATATATATATATATATATACCTACCTGGCGCAGTGACTTTGTTGCTATCGGCCTGAGGTATTGTTCTGTTCAGTATCAGGATGCCCACCCTCCCAGGCTAAACCTTCTCTTTGAGAAGTACCACAGTATGTGACCCATGCTAAAACCGACTTTTCGTCGACATCTTCCGGCTGTTTACGTAAACAAATAGCTGTAACCAAATGAAAGTAAATTGACATTTCCAATTATATATATATGATTTTCACGTATGTTTACTGATTGTAAGATGTATTAATCTATGCACGTGTTAGCGTCACTTTTACTTAGCCAAGCAAGCATGCTTTTTAAGATGGACGGCAATTTTGTCGGGAATTGGTGGCAAATTTCACACTTAAAAGATAAAATTATTATTATTAATAATAATAATAATAATAATAATAATAATAATAATAATAATAATAATAATAATAATAATAATACATCAATTATTTATCGATGGACTAAGGCAATGCTGTGTAGTTGGGATTGCGCAATACTTGCTTCATAATAGACTCCCCGCATTGGCGCTGTGTATGTATACCACTGACTAGGGTCTGTCGGGCTGAGGTATGGTTCTGTTCAGTGTCAGGATGTCCATCTTCCCAGGTTTTACCTTCTCTATGAGAAGGGGTTCATTTATTGCTAATCGCCTGAGGCGCCCCCTACGGGGCTTCTCAGACATTTTTGTAGGCCAGAGCGCGCATGTCTTAGTGCGTAGGCTTTTCAAGACCACACCTGACCTTGTGTCTAACCTCCTATAAAGGAATTATATAAAATACTTCGTGTTATTATAACTAATTATAGAAGTAGTATTCAACATTTAGCCGATAATGCACCCATCATCCGAAGAGGCATTCATATAAAATTGCACCTATTCATTTCGATAATGCAATACTGCAATTATTATTAGTAGTATATACGACATACTCCCGTTGACACTCCGACGTTAAGCGACGTTGAACCTGGCCAGTACACAATGGGTGACTATTTGGGAATACCAGGTGCCGTATGCGACATGGATAGGACATGGTGTCCATCAGGTACTATCATGTCCACTGAAAAGTTAGGACAGATAGAGTATCTGCCTGACATCCTGACGACGTTCCTTGGCGTTATGGGATATGGATGGACGGTTGGAGTTGTAGTCATTGAAGTAGTAGTTGTTGTTGTACTCTTTTTATTAGTAGTAGTAGTAGTGGTGCTATTATTATTATTATTATTATTATCGACCTATTAGAGCTTCACTGAACCATACCTCAGCCCGACGGAAGGAATACAACCAAGCTTCAAATGTCACGGACTCTACGGACTGATTGTCGTGGTCGTATCCTCGACTTGAAGTAGTAGTAGTAGTAGTCGTATTCGTAGCAGTATTTTTACAGACCTGATTTCAAATTTTGTAAGTATTTGATTAATAACTTACAGTACCAAAACAGGCACACATAGTTTGGAATTTAGTCTTGTTCCTGCCGAGAGCTCTTTTGGGCTATAATTAACATACTAAGCTAAGCTAAGCTAATCGACGTTTCTTTCCCTGATTGTTTTCTCCCGTAAGATAGACCAATAATAACATGAAAGGATTATAACACAGGTCTTTCGTATTGTATCAAATGTTTCTTACTCTCACGAGTAAATCCATATTTTACCGGCATTATTATTCGTTATTTATTTTCCCGTAAAAATAAAGATTTAATTGCAGCTGGCTTTTCGTATTCCTGGAATCTCATCAAGACTTTTTAAAACCTAATTCTGTGTCAATCTCTCCTTCCTAGAAAAACGTACGAGTACATAAATTAAAATAAAAACTATTCCGATCAAATATATAAACAGTATCGTTAATTATTCTCATGAAAAGACGTAGAAAATTGAAACACAAGAGACGGAGAAAGATCAAGTATGAAAACAATGAAATATCTAAAAATACACCAAACGACCCCTATATACCTACCTTAAATTTGGTTTATCTAGTAAATTGTATATTTGTGGGGTCGACACTTAAAAGACATGAATTATATCAAGCCGGTGTAATTCAGTTGTTCCAATCATAGACATGCACATATGAACAACATGGAATCGAACTTGCATTAACGGGATAAAATCGTAAATATTGTGGAAAAAATATATCGATCGATTCAGATAGTTCAGAGGTCAGGTAGCTGTCTGTGTTATAATGTCTAAATAAAGCCAATGCCATTTGTGTCAAGCCATCAACGTGACCATTGTCAAAAGTCTGCATCGTTCAGTTAACATAGCGATTAGGTCTATCGTTGATACGGCTAAGAAGACATAGCGTGTTTTTATGGCTTAGAATCTTAAAATAAAAAAAGTCGATACGCAATTGTCCCGGTTCCTTGCGTTACACGTATCATGTAAATTGATCAATGTCGTGCCATCAAGAATTACACACAGACTAGATGGCTTTGTTAGCTTGCATCGAACAAGAGGGCGAATAATGGCGGACAATACTTCAAGTTTAATCCCATCACAAATAAACGGCAAGTCTGGATAACATTTGATACCGAAGTGAAGGAGAGTGCACAGTGGTGGAATTTACTTGTTAATTGTCTAAGTACAGATGAATATATCTCTTCGTAGAACTTATATAAACACACACACATATAGGCATATATATATATATATATATATATATATATATATGTATATTTTGGCAGCAAGTCATTTATTATACACGCGTCGTTGAAGACCACGTAGTTTTCTTTCTTCGCTATCTTTCTTGTTAATTCCTCAACGCGGCGAGCGATTCGTCGGTTTTCTGGTGTTATATATATATATATATATATATATATATATATATATATATATATATATATATATATATATATATTTTTAAAGAATTGTGGTTACCAACGCTAGTAAAAAAAACTTTTTCAATAATTATTTATTATCTTATCATTTTAACATTTTAAGTTTTTTTAAAATATAATTCTATAACACGTTTCGAGCATTTATCGTTTATCCATTATGCTCTCTTCAGATGTAAATTCCATTTGATAAAAGTGTTTCATTTGAGAAAACATTTCATTTTTCTTTATTTAAAAGTGTCTGTTCCATTTGACAGAAAATATCTTTGTTCCGTTTGACAGAAAAAAATGTTATCTTGTTGAGATAAAAACATATTCCGTTTGGCAAGTGTTTAGTCATTTGAGTACATTTGTGTATTAGGTTTTATTGCTTTAATTGCTGTCGGTCGAATCTGTATGGTATGTGTGTGTGTGGTCATTCCCGGTCATTCATGACGGTGTCCCTGCTGGGTTCACACATGAATGTGGATGTGTGGGTGGTTGGGGGTGAGGATGTTTGCTTGGGTTTGGGGAGAGAGAGAAAGAGAGAGAGATGAGTAGAACTCAGTAGAGAGAGAGAGAGATGAGTAGAACTCATTTCTCTCTCTCTCCCTCCCCAGTATTAGTTGTTAATATTTGTCTTGGTTCGGTTGATTTTATACTTTTTGTGTGTGGTAATGTGTCGCTGGATGGCGCTAGTGTCATGTAAGTGATGCGTAAGGCGTCGGGGGAGGAGTGTAGTTGTATGGGCAATATAAGTACTGTGTTTTTCTGTTTGGGTCTCGGGGAAGCATTCCTCGAATGGGCATTATATATATATATATATATATATATATATATATATATACATATATATATATATTTAAATACAGATTGTAATCAGACATGGATCAGTGGTTTCTGACAAGAAACGGGTTTAAATTCCCGATTCCGTCTTCTTTCTTTCTATTTTTCTCTCTTTTGTTTCTTTCTTCCTTTCTTTCTCGTTCTTCACTTCTAAATATAGAATCTCTTACTTAACGGCTATTTTTCCGATCTAAGCGTCTCGCCGGCACTCCATTTCAAATTATGTGTGCATAGCGTTTCATAACGGTTATAAATATTTTTTGAAGAAATTCCATCATTTACTATTTCAGACTATGCTGAAGAAGACGGGATCGGGAATTTAAACCCGTTTCTTGTGAGAAACCACTGGTCCATGTCTGATTAAAATCTGTATTTAAAAATAAAAATATTACGCTCTTAATTTAATTTAATTGAGCACTCTACTGGTATTTCTCTTTTATTCATTTTTGGGTATACCTTTATACTTTATATATATATATATATATATATATATATATATACGTACACACTAGTAATACTACACTCGCACCTTTGCATATACGCATCTATATGTATGTAAGTATTATATGGTCACACATTTGCTTTGATCTATGAAGGTCGAACTATTTCATGCCTAACTGAACCTCGGAATTATGGCTTCTGTAAGCGAAAATAAACACAGGAATAAAATTATTGACTTCCTCAAACGTCATTGGATAGTTGACTTAATAGCAACAAAAATATATCACTTGAGATCGTTTTAACGAAATTCTTGGCTATAAATATCGAGCAAAAAAACGATACATGAACAAACAAAATATTTGAACGCTTAATTTTATTTGCCTCATAAAACACCACTGTCTTTAAATTTGTATGTGTAGAATTTAAACAGCGGAAATCATATTTGTTAAGACTATCATTGGGAGTATGATGTCGTTGATATCAAGTATGTGATCTCTTCAATAACTCCGTTGTCCATTAGCTTAAATTAAGAACATAAATCAATTTGATCAAACCAAATTAAATTCTATCCTCGAATAATATAAAACAAAAACATTGATCGCGAATTGTCGAACATATGAACAACGTAACAGAACGTCTACTTCATACACACACACACACACATATATATATATATATATATATATATATATATATATATATATATATATATATATTTATATATATATATATATATATATATATGACCTAATGTATAGTGGAGTTTTTTTTTCAAGACATTTTAATCCAATAACTTTTTATCCTTTGTGGGTTTTTCTGATGATTTTATACTGTTGCAGAGGCGATATTAACATAAAAATGCTGATTGGCTCACGTCAAATGAAACGGACCGTAAAAATACATCTCACAGAAATGTGTTTTTGGAAATGTAAAAAAATAAAAATAAAAATAAAAACATGGTTATTGGAATATAAAATGAACCTGACTTACACACACACATATTATATATATATATATATATATATATATACATATATGTATATATATATATATATATATATATATATATATATATATATATGTATGTATTCCTCCTAGTATCTGAACAACTGATAGTTAAATAAATAATTGTATAACCTTCATTTTCATCATTTGTTTCTGAATTGTTTGCTTCATCCAATATATTGAGCTTTCTATTATCACGATAGATTATTATTTACGGATACATAATTTATCTTTAGATATTTATTGAATGTTATATATATATATATATATATATATATATATATATATATATATATATATATATATATATATAGAGAGAGAGAGAGAGAGAGAGAGATAGTTAAAAATATATATACATATATAGTATACATTTTAAGCGTCACATGTTCATACAATGCTGGCCAACATTGAATTCATTCGTCTTCTCAGTGGATTTGGTGTAGATTGGGGGAACTGGACTTTGTATGTACATGTTTAGCTAAAATATTTGTATGAATAAAATGTCATACTAATATACTGCTCTACTTGTAAATAGACACTATCTCATTAGAACCGTGAGCACTTTCTTATAGGAGCTCAGTAATATTTTCAATAATAAGAAGGCGATGATAGATTTAGACATAGAAATAAATTCAAAATAACCAACACTAGGAGGGCACTAAAACCGTTAATGAAATTTAAACACATTAGACACATTGAACAAAAATCTAGAACTAAAACTGACAATATAGCTGGGCAATTTGGAATATGAGATTGCAACCTAGATTTTTTAGTTGCTTCCAGAACCGTGACCATTGGATTATCTCGTGTCCATAAATGGATTATATCCCACCTCCTTATATCAATTACCTTTATTTAAATACCCATCCTTACGTTGATCTCTCCTTGGTTTTATTATAGTATTTTTTCTCATTAGTGGCGTCATCAATGTCATACACCCCACCTTCCCTTCTACATTAACCCCTTCTTCCTATTTAATAATAACCAGTTGGCTCTGCCTTTGATAAACACTTATCTCCTCCAATTCACCGAATTCCCCATCATTGCCGCCTATAATATGCCTCATTTAGGCCAATTTAAGACCAAACCCGTTCCTCTCTCCATTTGAATAGGAAGAAATATAAGATATAGTTACCACATATTTTAACACCTTAGTGCAAAATATTGTCAGGTCTAGATGAATTTATTACAATTTATCTATATCGTTAATCCACTTTTCAACTCTGTTGAATTTTAATAATGCGAGCGAGTCCCAAATTCAAATTTCAACTGACAACATGATGGCTATGAATAGAAAAAAGATAACGGTTATGCTTACAAGCCCAAAATTGACAAAGTATCTCACAGGAGAAGGAGAAAACCTCACTAAACATTCGGTCGACTTCCGCTATTACCTCTTTAAGTATCTGAAGAGCCCAGCTTGGGTGAAATAATTTATAGTGAAGAGGCTTAAATGTTGCTTTGAGATTTTTTCTGTTTTAACTCTATTCTTTCTTTAAATTTGCATTGAGCTTACTTATTTGCTATCCTTTATCCATAATACTCAATATTTCACGGATCCAATATAGTATATGTACGCTCCTTTATAGGTGGAGCACTAGTTCAATTTCATACGATATATTTTCTCCCACTACATGAAAAGGATTTAATAGCTCAGTCGTTTTGTTAGATAATGGCCTTATGGGGATGGACGCATCTGTTGGAGATCGGGTTTTACTTGCGCGATTTGTTGCGAGGTCGTCTCGTGCAGGTTTAGTGCAATGTTGTTCTCACAGTCGCGGTGACGGGTGATGAGACCTTGAGTTCAAAGGTTAGGTCACATCTGTGCGTCGATCACAAGATTTCGTGACGTCACAGAAAACTGGAGTGAGATTATCAGTTATTGACTGGAAGCCAACGAGAGAACACGCTTTAGCCATGTAGCGATTACAAGCTAGGGGATTTCGGAAGTGAGCCAATCGCCGCATTCCCAAACATTGGCTCCATATCATATATGCTCCTGTAAAACAATTGCAACTCCCTCTTATTTTCTCGCTTGGGTTCTGGTGACTAGTAGGGATGACGAAACACGTGTCTGTGGATAACTATAGGTTATATATATTTGGTCCCCCGATTTATAAAATCGGGGGACCTATGTTTTGAGGCATTTCCGTCCGTCTGTCCGTCCGTCTGTCCGTCCGTCCGTCCGGATTTTTACATCCATTGAATTTCTCTGAAATTTTGCATGAAGTTGTAACTTTTGTCAGGTTAGAAAGTGACATTCTCCGATTTTTGAAAAAAAATCTGGTTAGCCCCCAGGGTGTTAAAAGGCCCCGAAATAGCAAAAAATAACATTTTTTGCCCCCATAACTTTTCATCCATCCATTCAATTTCTCTGAAACTTGGCCAAAATATGAAGGTAATTGTTCCTAATAGAAAATAAGTATCGCTGATCTTGGAAAAAATCTGGTTCGCATCCCCAGGGGGTCAAAAGACACCAAAATGGCAAAAATGACCCTTTTCTCCCATAACGTTTGATCCATCCATTCAATTTTTCTGAAACCTGGCCAAAATGTAGAGGCAATTATTCTGGATATAAAATGAGCATCCTTGGCCTCAGAAAAATTCTTCTTCGCGCCCCCAGGGGGTACAATGAGGGGGGTAAAAAATGCCCCAAATTGCCCAAATTTATTGCATTTTACACTCGCCACATCGAGTCACATACAGAGGGGGACCACGCATATTGTTTGTAGTTAACATTAAAATTCCGTTCCAAATGGCAGTCTAGATGAAGCAGTAACACATTCAATAAATTGTTGACAATAAACTCTGATCTAGGAGAATTAGGCAAGCCTGTAGAAAGTCACAAATAAATGATGTCGTCCTTTCTCGACTCTGTATTGGGCACACAAAATCCACGCATCCAATCCTGCTTGAGCAGGATCCATCATGGTGTGCGACTTGACAAGTATCATACACAGTGAAACACTTTATGTTAGTGTGTGTTGAGTGTGCTCTCATGCGACGGAAACACTACAATGTTAATACAATGAAGGAACTATTTAAATAGATAAAAGTTAAAATCGTAATGTCTTTTCTGAAAATGCTGGGTTTATATCCAAAAACCTAACATCTATAAGTTCAATAAACGAAAATTCTCTAGGAAAAACTAATCAATTTAAGACGGTTTATTCAGGAAATATACAAATATAAAAGATATTCCTCAAAATCTGTTTAACATTTTAAAATATTATGCACCTCAAGCGTAAAATCTTTATACCAATATAAATAGAGTCGGCATTAAATAACCCAAAGGGTTGATATGCCGTAAAACAAAACAAAATAAAGCAACACACATTCAATTAGGCATTAATCATCTAAGAATAAATGAATACTTAAATGCCCGTTTAAATTATATTTGGACTAATATGTTTCGTCGATGTATGTACATGTTTGTAAGGGAGATAATATCTACTTGCTCTCATTCCTTTTGTGGCCTTTAACCGTCTTTCATTTATTAGCAATTAAAAAAAAGTAATTCATGATCACGTAAGGTTGGTGGTATTTTATTTCTATTACGAATCGGATATGTTTGTGTAACAAGTGTTCTTATTCAATCAATGATGAACATAGATTTTCCTACAGTGTCACAGATGGGTTCGTTCGATTTCGATCGTGAACAAACGTAGCTTGATCTGACCCAGAAACGTTGCTAATAAAAAATACAACGATGTTCGATATTTGATTATCGGTTTCTATAACTCGTGAAAATTGCCATATTTTTTTTTTTTTTTTTTTTTTCGAAAAATCATTTCATGGATCGGGACGCTGGAAGTCGGTCAGCTTTCGAGATAAAACGATAGCATTTTTTTTTTTTACATATAAGTGGTAGTGGTTGTAGTTCGGTTTGGAGTCAAATCACGAAGTATCAAAAGTGTTGACGTGTGGGTTATTCTGGTCCGTTTAATCGTGCAGATAATAGACACTTGTTTACCACTTGTGATCAAGCAGCACCTACGTCATCTTCCCACCTGCAAATCTGTTTAATAAATATGTTAAGTCCGAGTGTTTCTCTATCGATCCTTTTTGGTTTGGTAGTTTGGTAGTTTTGTTTTACGGCATATCAACCCTTTTTGGGTTATTTAATGCCGAATCTGGTCATTATAGTAAAAGTTTTTATGCTTCAAGTTCTTTATATCTTCAAATGTTTAATCATCGTTTTTGGTTTGGTAGTTTTGTTTTACGGCACATCAACCCCTTCCGGGCCATTCAATGCCGAATCTGGTCATTATAGTAAAAGATTTATGCTTCAAGTTCTAAAAATAAAATAAAAAATGGGAGGGAGAAAGGGAGAGGGGCTGTTGTTTTTGTTTTTGGTTTTGTAGAACATAATTAAGTTTTACAAAAAAAAAAAAAAAAAAAACGTCAATGTAGGTGAATTTCGTCTCAGGGAGCCACAGGGCAGCCTGATCTGGTATCACCTGATCTGGTATCATCCTTTTTGTCTGTTATCAAACCTAGAACATCGGTAATCACGAGACATCATGCTTAAAGCATTTTTACAAGTAATTCACATACAGATGTTTCGTCGTCCCTTCTATTCACCAGTGTGGTTAGAAGTAGCTAGCTTCAAAACCTGGAGCAAATCCTGGCTCCAACTACTGAGCTATTAAATCTGCTTTGTCTGGCGAGAGAAATTATATCGTATTTAAATAGAACTACTCATTAATTGACATGTTCTATAATTTTATTTATCTTCCTCCCACAAGGTAAGATGTGACACAAGGTCGGGAAAGTGGGAATTGAAAAACCAGCGCCCGAGAATTTGAGCGCTCTGGTCATTAAAAATTGCCTGGGCAGCCCCGTCGGCATTCCCCGGTACAATCGCCTCAGGCGATTAGCAATCAACTAAACCCTGGGAGGGTGCACCTCTTAGAACTGCACAGGACAGACCAACCAATAGACCGGCGTAAATCAAGCCCCAAAGGCCAATACAATACCGGTCTATGGGGTGTAGTATCCATCGGAACAGATACCCCCCCCCCCCCGGCTGAATATTGGTAACCGAAAGTGTATTTGGTATTTTGGGTAGGTCATCAGAGATTAATCTACTTTGGACACGTTAACGGAGTTGTGCCAAATAAAAAGGGAGATAACTCTCATTGCACTTAGGCCTTTTGGCTAAGATCTAAGTGAATACATTTCTGTACATATAACGATAGTTAAATAAAAAAAATAAACATTTAAAACCAATTTGAAGTATCTTAACTAAGACGACCCCTAGAGTAAATTTGTTATTGTAGTAACTCAGATTATTCTAGTTAAGAGTAAGATAGACACTTTTATCACTACAAACCAAGGATAACCAAAAAAACACATTCACTCACACTTTTGATGGCCTTGTGCCTAATTTGTTTTGAATGTACATTTTAATGTTTTTTGTGAATACATAATTCAAAGTGTAGCATCTGATCTGATACTACACAAAATTCTTTCTCGGTCAGTGAAGGGAAATCTCTCTCGAGTGAGACAGTTTTTTTCTTTTTGTCCCAAATTCTATCATCTCCTTTGTTTGGGTGCTGGATTTCCCCCTATATAAACCACCGACTTCGTATGTAACTCTGCCCTCTTGCAAAGCAAGTAAATAATAAATAACGTCGCTGATAATTATTAACAATACACGTTTAAAAGGAAAATGGCGCAGTTTTATTGCAGACTCCAATACACAAGTACAAACAAGTATAACAAACTCTTTATTTAAATCGTTCCATTGTGCATATATGATTGTAAGTGTTATGTTTAATAGTAACTGCTGTTACCGGTTTAATAACATACACAAATGATCAATAAACGAAGCATCCCATTTAATATATGTATTATAGCGGAGAGCAGGAGAGACAGCCAATTGCTGTAGACGAAGACGCTTGTCTGCGCCGGTCGAAGAGAAGACGTTTGGTTTGCTGCTTGTCGGAGGAGAGCTGCGGGTTCGAACCCGGAAATGCCCATTCACGAAAAGTGTAATTTTTTTATTTTTTTTAAGAGGAAACGGCGACAGGCGGCTTTAGCGTGTTCATTTGCATATGTAAGATGGCGCTACTATAAGAAGCACGAAGAAACGTGATTTGTGGAGATTCATTAGGAGGTGAGCGCGAACGGAAAGTGAAAAAGAAGAAGAAGAAGAAAAAGAAGAAGAAGAAGAAACAGAAGAAAGTGCCGCATTTATTTTTTGTGAAACGTTGTGTTGACTTAATTGCATTGCAGTTTTAACAAATTATTGATTTATCTACTCATGTTAAATACTGCTTACCCAGATTTCATCGTGACTCGCTTCTGTCACTCGGCCGCCGATCGACTATTACATAAATGCTGGATTTGTTTTTTAAAAGTGTTTTATTTAAAACAAGACAATGACAGAAACTAGAAATAGTTTGTACGTGAGAGTGAGAGTGAGAGAGAGAAAGAAGTCTAGAATAATGATTAAATTTGAGAGAGATACCCTTTGCATATCAGTTAGTCACTTTGTGGCTACACGGCGCCACACCTACCCCGGGCTACAGGGACAGATCAAATTGACTTGGGATAGTAGAAAGTAGACTTTCGGTTTACTTTCAGCAGCCTCGTAACTCTCGCTTCCCTTATTTTGTCCTTTAGTCCTCACATTCCATGAGCGATGTTTCTGACAAAGCGGGAATAATTGCTGTTTTCCGGGTTGTAATCTATGCATCTAACACTAATCGCTGACTAGTTTTTGACCTTGAAGTAGTATTTTTCTCCTTAAATCAAGTGGCGCTTTTTATTGAAATAACTCAAAAACTCAAACCCATTCTATCAAAGTGATTGTAACAAGTTTCATCTTCTGCATCCATCTCCCTATATTGAACAGATTTAATCTTACTTGGAAATCAGCTAACTTAAGCCAGTTTTAAAGACAAAGTATAAACACTCGGAGTATAATTTCTCATACAAAACATCTTAATTTAGCACCTATATTCACTGGCCAACTTTCATTTCGACACCTCATCACACTTCGCACACCTGGCCAATATTTTGTATCCATCTCGCAGCCACCTTCAATTCAAAATGGCAATTGTTCCTCCTTCCTTAAATCCTCTGTGTTTTGTGGAGATTTATGTGATCTCTATAGGAAGAAAGGGTTAGGATTACAAATAAAATCTAAAAGTGTATTCTTATGAAAAATTTACCGGGGAAAAATGGAAGTGTTCTTGAATCTCTAAGTGCACACTTAAAGGGGCTACAGGGCATATCCCATTAAAAGTTCAAATATAGTATATTTTATGAAATTTTAATTATATCCATAAAATTTTTATGAGAAGACAATGGAAGTTGTTCAAAGTTTCTAAGTGCACACTTAAAGGGGCTACAGAGGCATACCCCATTAAAAGTCCAAATATAGTATATTTTATGAAATTTTAATTATATGCATAAAATGTTCATGGGAAGACAATGGAAGTGGTTCAACATTTCTAAGTGCACACTTAAATGGGCTACAAAAAGTTCAAATATAGTATATTTTATGAAATGCTAATTATATGCATAAAATATTTATGAGAAGACAATGGAAGTGGTCTAACATTTCTAAGTGCTCAATAGTAAATAGAGCAATTTATATTTTTAATATATACATGTACAAGAAGCCGCTCCACTGACATATTGATGTAACTGGTAATTAGTTATTAGGAACTAAGGTCGCTTAAGACGGACATTTCCACTGAAAAGATCGTAGTTTCTAAACACTAATTACCGATAAGTTCGACATGCCAGTTTAGCGGCTTTATGTACATGTGCGTATAATCGAAATTATATATATATATATATGCATATATAGATATATATATATATATATGCATATATAGATATATATAGAGAGAGATATATATGCATATATATATGCATAAATATATATATATATGCATATATATGCATAAATATATATATATGTATAAATATATATATAAATATATGCATAAATATATATATATAAATATATGCATAAATATATATATATATATGCATAAATATATATATATAAATATATGCATAAATATATATATATGTATAAATATATATATATATATAAATATATGCATAAATATATATATATAAATATATGCATAAATATATATGTATATATATATGCATAAATATATATATATATATAAATATATGCATAAATATATATATATGCATAAATATATATATATATATGCATAAATATATATACATACATATATATATATGTATGCATACATATATATGCATGAATATATATATATATATATATGAATAAATATATATACATATATATATATATATGTATGCATACATATATATATATATATATATATATATATATATATATATATATATATAGTCATTAATATATATATATAGAGAGATATATATAGTCTAAAGAAGCTTTGAGTCATTTAAAACAAATGGAAAATGCAGTTTAAATTCCCAGAGAAACTAACTAAATCCAAGATATCGCAGACTTAGCTTTCGTTGGAAAATTCATGAATACAAAAAAAGAAAAAAAAGGGGGATTCAAGTATCTAACAGTAAAACAAAAACAGGGGACCTTAACTTAAGCGTGAAATATTAAAACGAGGATCATCAGCTGTTTACCATGTAACTGTTTCGGAGATTTAACAACAGAGCAGTTATAATATTAATGGCTCTCCAATGGTACTGATCAAACGACCATTTCCCCAATAATCAAGTGTAGAAATAATTCAGCTGAAATTTCACTAATATATACATAAATAAATAAATAAATAATAATAATAATAATAATAATAATAATAATAATAATAATAATAATAATATATTACCCTTAAGACTACCGTGTGATATGGTAATTTGCAAAATCAAACAACAGTAATTATAACAACAATAATAATATTAATACTATCTAAACACTACACTCAAGAACAATTCTGCGATATGGTAGCTAGCTATGAAATTATATAGGAATAAAAGTTTTATTGTAAAAAAAAAACCTTAAGTACCTTAGGTACCAGATAGGCAAGTAGATAAGAGGAAGGAAACCTAGCCATACAGATTTAAATACCCAATATATAGTCTAAAGAAGCTTTATATATATATATATATATATATATATATATATATATATATATATATATATATATATGTGTGTGTGTGTGTGTGTGTGTGTGTGTGTGTGTTTACGCTGGTACATCATATGGAAACAAGGCGATTATGCGAAACATTCATTTCCTATTCATGCAAACATATTCAATTTCCATCTGGAGGGGAAACTGACTGCAATTGTGAAACGATCATTTATAATCAAAACAACAATGCAGACAAATGACTTCGTTTAGTTGTTTTCATTGAATCATAAAATAACAGATTGGGATCGATCGCAGTCAAAATATTGGCATGAGCTCAAACTGCGAGTGTCCGTACGAAGATAATGATTTTTGTTATTTACCCACAATAAAAAGAGATAAGCATATTTCGAAATGGCGACTGCGGCAATTGACATCATTGCAGAGAAACAAAACAACAAAGCCATCTAACGTACTTAGCGTAGTGGTCATTTCAAAACTTAATATCTTTTTTTCAAACCCTACCCTAGATTTAAATAATGTAAAGGTCATTCCCGCAATATTTTGTTGTGTAAGGAATTTAGTCTCAAGCGTCGGAAAATCCATACAAATATACAAAACACTGTCCATATGAATTCATGTATTAATATGAAAACAAATTATTTGTATGAAATACTTTGTATATAATGATGTATAATTACTATCGACATTAACACATATTGACAAGGTAATATATGTAAGTATACAGATATATTTATAGATGTATAAAGCCATTTCTGAAGTAAAGGACAACCATTAGTGGATGCATGATTGGGAATTAACCCAAACTTAAATGCTATTCAGAATATACGGAGTCTTTCGTAAAGGGCAGCGTTTATGAAAACGACCTTTTCATAGGGAATTGATAGAATGGAAGTCCCTTTTCATTCCGACAATACAAATGGAATAATGAATATCTGAAAGAAACCCTAATAATATAAGATTGGTACAAAGGTATTGTAAGAGTTTGTATTGGGTACATTCATATTGAACTAGCAGGTTGACCCGACGTTGCTCGGGATAGAGTGAGGATTACTTCCATGTACTTTTTAACTATTCTATGACACTACATTACTTTTTTTGTTTTTACTGACAATCTCCGCTGTTCAGTTCCATAATAACATTTTAAAAAATACTGGAATTCTGGAAAATTCTCGTAATAAAATTTTAATATACGTATTTGAAATTTTAATGAGTTGTGTCCGAATGGGCCAATTTCCATTGTCTTCGCACGGAATTTCTTTTATGGAAATCGCTCCAGACAAGGCATAAAGCCACTTGATATAAGAAGCTAAAAGTAAATAAATAAATAATTCAAGGTCAAAAACTAGGGAACAACAAGTGTTATATAGTTCTATTTCGACCCAGAACACAGAAATTATTTCCCTTTGTCAGAGCCATCGCTTATTAAATATGTAGACTAAAGGACAACATAAAAGAAGCGAGAGTTACGAGGCTGCCGAAAGTAAACCCTATGGTAAACTTACTACATTCCTATATATATATACATATATATATATATATATATATATATATATGATATAAAATTTGATAATAGGATATATTTGAAGACTTATAAGAGGTTCGGTCCCCCGTATAATCTTTTGATTAGAAGAGCACTTAGAAATTTTGAACCACTTCCATTGTTTTCCCATAAACATTTTATGCATATAAATAACATTTCATAAAAATCTACTTTATTTGAACTTTTAATAGAGTTTTGCCTTCGTAGCCCTTTTAAGTTTGCACTTAAGGATTTTAACCACTTCCATTGTCTTCCCATAAACATTCGATGCATACAATTAAAATTTCATGAAGATATACTATATTTGAACTTTTAATAGGGGTTATGTCCTTGTAGCCCCTTTAAGTGTGAACTTAGAAATTTTGAACCACTTTGGTTGAAATTATTTGGATTTTTACCATGTAAATTTTTACCTGACCTGGATTACTATATATATATATATATATATATATATATATATATGTATATATATGTATATATGTATATGTATATGTATATATATGTATATATGTATATATATATGTATATATGTATATGTATATATATGTATATATATATGTGTATATGTATATATATGTATGTATATATGTATATGTATATATATATATGTATATGTATATATATATATGTATATATATATATGTATATATATATATGTGTATATGTATATATATATAATGTGTGCGTACTTGTTTATGTAAATTTGTCGATACGGACTTTTATTATAGATGGTTTTCGTTTAAATAGATACCTAAAAGTGTAGTCTGTGTGCTTCTGGAGAAATCGATGTATTTGAACAGAAGTGACTTTAGTAGAACTTTTCCAATAGTCGCTTTGTTTTTTATCCGAAATGGCTTTAAACCACTTCGGAGCCTGGCGCCAAACCCGCGCGCGCTCACACACACACACAGACACACACACACACACACACACACTGCGATCGTTTTTACACCATAGAAAAAGGGGACGAGAACTGGTACACTTCATTATTCTTCATATCATTTTTATATTTCAGTAAACACCAAGAAAAGCACTTGGAACATCGGGCGCTCCTTAAACAAAGAAACCAGTCTATTCCGCTATGCACTGAAGAAAGGCAGAAGAATGCACATGCGTAAACGCGAGAGAGAGAGAGAGACAGAGAGAGAAGAATATTCTGGTATCAATCAATTACTTTCCATGCATCGAATGGTACGAGAGGCGATGAAGATATGGATTTTCTACAAAGAAATAATTTTCACTGTATCCCATATCTGGGCAAGTCGAGTTTTAAGTGTCCAAAATATCGAAAGCCAAAGTAAATACATAAAACATGGCAATTTCTCTGTCTCCAAAGCTGATCGATAACCCTTGAAAAGGTGCCTACGTTATGATGTGTTTATAGCGAAAGAAACAGTGTATATCATATAACCTTCTATTGCGGAAATTTAGTGTTAATTTGAAACCCGGAAGTGTGGAAAAAAAAGAAAAATAAGTGATACATGCTGATTGCGGGTGCCGGCCTTCAGGTGGGGTGGATATATGGCAAACATCAGCTACGATAAAAGGGTGATATCTTTGCATGTTTATTAACGGGCTTGGAGGATTTTACAAGCTTATAAATTAAGGTTCTTCCTCTCACCGGGGGTGTTAGTGTGTGATTGTGTTCTAGAGCATGGTGGTGACCATAATTAGTACATTATTCGACTCACTCTAGATTATACACTGGATCGTTGCTCCAGCATAGAAATCCGTTCTCTGCCCCATTACATATTGTTACTAGTTGGGTCGGTAAGGGAGCATTTCCTTTTGCAATATGTAGGAAAACTCATCCTGAGGCAATACTCTGAAAGTTACCGAGGCAGCAGTCAGGGGTGGGTTGCAAAAGGAAATGCTCCCTTAGCGACCCAACCAATAGGTCTCATAACAATATGTATGGTAGAGCAACAGTTTAACGTGCAAGTCACTACCAAGCTCAAGAACACAATAACCCACTTCCGGTTAGAGGTAGAACCATCACTTTATAGGCGTGTAACTACCTCCCACCTCCATTCCTGAACATACATAAATATCAACCCATTATCTCTGCTCACGTTGGTCATATATCCACCCTACCCGAAGGTCGGCACCCCGCAATCAGCATTATACTTTTTCGCCTTTTCTTTTTTGTTCCACAGAAGGAAAGGAGATAATACGTGTTTATGGAGAGAAATATTAGTTTTATACAGTACTTATCTTAGAGTAGTTGCCCTATAAAACCTTTAAGACTACCCTACTATTTCACCTAGGATGAAGAGATATATACAACTAACTTTCGCAATGATAGTATAAATGGTGACGTGTTTACAACCGCTTTTACGCCTGAACTGTCGGCATGTGATGTTACGATGTCCTTTCGTCGGGAAAAATCTCAAAGCTTATTTCCCTATTTGTGACTTCAGGTTCATCTTCGGTGTCCAAAATATATTGCATGAAGGCAGCGAATCATTTTATAAAGGTTTTATTAATTCGCGAAAGTGACGGTCGCAGTAAAACCAGAGAGAGAATAAATACACCATAAATACGGGTTACTACGTCATCTAGAGAAAGAGAGGGGGATCGAGAAAGAAAAAATATACAGAAAACTTAGGCTATGTATTGACTAAGTAACATCCTGCGTCCACCTGACTCTCACTGGGGCTAAATGGGGAGAGATCATTTTTCTTGCCCGTTCTGCGTGTGTGTGTCGCCGGCAAAGGAAAGGATCTCCTTTCACGGAAGCCACATGATTTCGCCAACATCCGTTTATTGGGTCAATCCGCTGTCACTCCTTCTCTCAATTCAAACTTGTGCCTCACGCTATGTAACACTAATACGCAAAATGCACACTTATTTAAGTACTTAACAAAAGTCAATGTGGTTGAACAAATATAAACGTAAATAAATAAAATAAAATAAAAGTGTCTAAATGCTACAGAATTATCAAGTTATCATAATAAGGCGTCACACTCAATCAAAAAGTTTCTATTTACAAATTTTGTAGTTTTAATATATTAGATTTCCAGCTTTCGCTAACAATACCTTGTTCATGTATTGACATATTTTATTTATATAAATACTGTTTCATTACATGTATCCATAATGTTCCATTTAGGTATTGTCTGGGCAGGTAAATATATATATATATATATATATATATATATATATAGAATTATAAAAAGAAAAACTATACACACATTAAGGTTGTACACATAATAACTTATTTCGACCCCTTTAATTAGGTCTCCTCAGATGTATAGACAACCACGTCAAAAAAATCAAATAATTATTTGTTTTTTTTGACGTGGTTGTCTATACATCTGAGGAGACCTAATTAAAGGGGTCGAAATAAGTTATTATGTGTACAACCTTAATGTGTGTATAGTTTTTCTTTTTATAATTCTGTTTTGCTCTGTTTAAATTACATTCAGCTCTGTTATTCAGATTCTCTACACAAAATTAAAATCTACACACTATATATATATATATATATATATATATATATATATATATATATATATATAATAAACAATAACAAATATTTATTATTTGTCGCTCCTCGAAAAAGTAGAGCACTGTAATGGTAGTATTCACACAGCATGACGTCACTTCTTTTATAATGCATCGTTCCTTAAAAAATACTTGTAGTCCGGGGTTTCGAATCGCATGACCGGTAGTGAATAGTCATATCTCTATGCTGATGAGTCCCGATTTTTAAAAAAGAACGAAACGTATACGTACATAGATAATAAACAATAACACATATTATATATATATATATATATATATATATATATATATACGTTGGGAAAATGAATCGGAATTGGGATTCGGAAAAATCGGAACCTTTGATGTATCGGAATCGGTATTTTAACCGGTCAAAAATATGCGTACATTTCGATGCCAAAAACAATTATTTAAAATAATTTTTGTTTGTTTGTTTTTCTTAACAACTAAATTTTTTTTCTGGTCTTAATGGTTAAATAATACATATTTAGTTATTTTAAACTACCAGTAAAACTAAAATTTATAGCTCACTCCCCCATAATGGTATTTTTAAGTTTGCAAAAATATATGCAAATATTGCATAGGTTTTACGGTAATCCGAAAATTTAAAAGAAAAAAAAATCTCTGCAGATAAATCTGTAGAGATTTAAAAAATAAAAAAGGGATTTGAAATCAGTAATTGCCTAAGAATCAGGAATTTAAAGACGAATGTGTAAATCTATCGGAATCGGGAAAAAATATTGGAATCTTGCCATCACTAGTATATACACCGTATATTTCTATTGCAAAAGGGTATGAGTTAAAATTAACACGATCTGACACTGCTTTGTATTGCATTTGAAATAAACTGAGATCTTCTTTCTTCTCTTTTTAAATAGAAATCGCTCCAGACAAGGCATGAAGCCACTTGATGTAAGGAGCTAAAAATACTACTTCAAGGTCAAAAACTAGCCTACGATAAGTGGAATGGATAGATTCCGAACCAGAAAACAGCAATCTTTCCCCCTTTGTCAGAAACATCACTCATGGAATGTGAGGACTAAAGGACAAAATAAGAGAAGCGAGAGTTACGAGGCTGTAAAAGTTAGTCACTTTCTACTCTCCGATTTCTTTATGATATAAAATTAATTTTTGATTGCTCGACTGTTTCCAAAAAAAAAAAATGAAATCCGAAATAAATTGTTCAACTTTTTTTGAGATATTAAATTTCTATTCAAAAATATTTGAATCCATGAAAAAAATCAATTTGATATTTCTTTTAAGAATAGAAAACATGTTTTCCTTTGATTCGAATTTTAATTTACTTATTATTTATAGAAAAAAAAACAATAATTGTGTATCTAAAAACTTATTACTGAAATACAAATATTTTTCACATTAAGTGGAAGCTCCTAAAAGAACCAAATATAAAAATTTGTATTAAAATGATAAAAGTACAAACTTGCGTATTTAAAAATAAAAGTGTACTTTAAAGACAATGACACAAACAGGCCATTACGTGCAGAGTATCCCTTATGTTTAAAATTCGCCGTTTAAATACGAAATGATTTAGTGTAATTGTGAATTTGGTAACATCAAGAGAGTATAGATCAAAAGTTAAATTTAAAACATCTCAAAGATTCTTTGATAAATGTATATTTATGATTTTTGAATATCAAAATGTTAAGCTAGGCGTATTTTTATATGATGTTGAATGATATTAATAGCCCTTTTCTCTCTCGCCCCCCTCTCTCTCTCTCTCTCTCTCTAAACACCAAAGGAAAAAGTATATATATATATATATATATATATATATATATATGTACATATGTACATATATACATGTATATAAATATATGTATATATGTATAAATATATATATATATATATATAATTAAATATATATGCATATATGTAAATATATATACATAAATGTATATATACATTATACATAAACTTCGAAAGATTAATGGTGAAAATAAAAAAGTTGTACAAATACAAAATTTATTAAAACATCAGAAGTTCTAAAAGCAAGGAGTCTCATTATCCTTAATCCATGGATTTTTAAAGACAATTTCTTTTCATCCGATAATACGGCGGTGATTGTCCTAAATTTAGGATCCTTTCACCCCAAAAGTTTTGGAGAGAGAAAGAGAGAGAGGGAGAGAGAGAGATGTATGTATATATATATATATATATATATATATATATATATTGAAAAGTCACACAATTTGAAGCGTTGGGTGGGTGGAAATAATAAAGATATTTTTTTTATAAAATATTTAGAAAACCTTGCACAACGCAGATTATTTGTTTTTAAAATAAATTATTTATTTATCACAAAAACATTTTTTTTTATAAACTTGAGTACTTTCGGTAAATCTACCATATTCAAAAGAATATTTCTTCTTTTTCTTTTTTTTTCTTTTTTTCTTTTGGTTGAGACATTCTCGTGGCCAAGTTGAAAATATATATATACACACACACAGGATAACCTAATAAACTAATGAACGGGTCATTATGATTTTATTAAGTAGTCATTCTAAATTAAATCGGTGATTAATATAGACAAATAATTTAGGGAATAGTAATTGTTATTCTTGTTGTAGTATTCTCTTCGAATGAGAAAACTGTTATTTCAAAAAATACCTCTTTCAACCTCTGAAACAATGAGTATTCCCTGCAAGTGTTCCTACGCGAATAGTCTATAGTAAATCAAAGAAGATAAAATCCGGATGGCACGAAACAATGCCCGGATGAGCAGGGAAACAATTGGGAATCTTTTTTTGGGGCGGCGCTAAGTGCAGATCGTATATTTTAGAGTCTATCTAATCTACTATTTAATTTAAAGCTGAAGGTAGAATAAATGCATTCTTACGTTTCTAAATGTATTAGAAAAAGGGATCAGTATCCCAGACAGAACTCGAACCTGAAACGGCGAACTCACGGATCGCGTGTACAAGCATTCTGCGGTGCCCTGTGTTTTATAAGTTTTATAAGTTTTATAAGTTTTATAAGTTTTAAAGTCACTTAATGTTGGCAAACCTTTTTTGAAACTATTGTTTTTTTTTGGGGGGGGGGGGGTTTGTGAGTGAATATTCAGAAGAACAGTAGTTGTAATATTAAACCCATGAATGGGCGGAATTGGAACCAGCAAATGATTGTTTGTTCAACATATTCAATACCCGGGCAACGCCAGGTAAGTTTGCTACATTTCTGTTTCTTCCATTGTTTTTTTTCTGTTTTTTCCATCTCTTACCAAAATACCTAAAATGTATTTACCTTTTATACGACAGAGAAACGCAACTCCCTTTTTAAAGAAAGATAATAAAAAAAGGAAATGTATTTGCAAAAAGCAAACGAATACAATGATCCAATTCTGTTGACATTAATTTGGAAATCTCATCACAAATTACATCCTCACTTTATCGTCTTTAAGGAAGCAATTTCGATAGGAAAGCAACAAAAAATCTGTTCAATCTCGTTATCACGTGCGGAAGACGATCACAAATAGTATCGACTCCACGGGTTGAAAATGTTAATAGATTATCGAGAATTCTTCGTTGTCATTTCTTCACTTCTTTACCATCAAGAAAACATCATCAGCACACCCACCACGACCCCCACCAATACCACCACCACCACCACCACCACCACCACCAACAACAACAACAACAACATGAACAGTAACAGCAGCAACAATAATAATAATAATAATAACTAGCGGGGCCCGTGTAAATTACACGAAATGATGTTTTCAATACTAATTATCTTGTGCCTAACCTATAAAAGCGGTTTCGTGTCTGTCCGTCCATCAGACTTTTTTCTCGATTTAATCGATCGACTAATTCCGATTTCGACGACTAAACCTTACTTTTTAAATTCTTTAGATTAAATTAAATTTGGCTCCAATTCATGAGTAGCATACAAAGATTCGGAAGGTCGGTGCTTTTGATGTAAGTGTGACACACAAAATAACACACATGCTATCGTATTAATATGTGTCTTCCCGGTCGTCCCCCTCCCCACCTCCCCCCCTTCGATGTAGAAAAAAAAATCTTAGAGGTAGGTTAGGGATCGAACTATAAACTAGTCGAGTCGACGTCAAAAACCGGCGCCAAAGGGTAATACTATCAAATATTACGAAAGTTAGGTCACTTGAATGCTTTTCCAAATCCAGGTGCGGCACGCATGCGCAGAGCTTTTGACACACGAACACACACGCTATCGTATTAATATATAGATAATAATAATAATAATAATAATAATAATAATAATAATAATAATAATAATAATAATAATAATAATAATAATAATAATTACCAATGACTTGTGTTAGAATTCCTAGTCCGAAAAATAATAAAAATAATAGGGTTAAGGTTAGGATTATGGTAAAAGTGGTGGTTAGGGTTAGGGTTAGCAGTAGAGTTAGGGTTAGGGATATGGTTAGGGTTAGGGTTATGGTCAAAGTGGGGGTTAGAGTTAGGGTTAGCAGTATGGTTATGGTTACGGTTAATGTGGTGGTTATGGTTAGTATTAGCAGTAGAGCAAGTGTTAGGGTGAGGGTTATGGTAAAATTGGGGTTTATGGTTAGGGTATGCAGTAGAGTTAGAGTTAAGGTTAAGGGTAGGGGTATTGTTAGGGTTAGGGTTATGGTCAAAGTGAGGGTTAGGGTTCGGGTTAGCAGTAGAGTTAGGGTTAGGGTTAGAGTTAGGGTTAGGGTTAGGGTTAGGGTTAGGGTTAGGGTTAGCAGTAGAGTTAGGCTTAGGGTTAGAGTTAGGGTTAGGGTTAGGGTTAGGGTTAGGGTTAGGGTTAGGATTAGGGTTAGGGTTAGGGTTAGGGTTAGGGTTAGGGTTACGGTTAAGGTTAGCAGTAGAGTTAGGGTTAGGGTTAGAGTTAGGGTTAGAGTTAGGGTTAGGGTTAGGGTTAGGATTAGGGTTAGGGTTAGAGTTAGGGTTAGGGTTAGGGTTAGGGTTAGGGTTAGAGTTAGGGTTAGGGTAAGGGTTAGGGTTAGGGTTAGAGTTAGGGTTAGGGTTAGGGTTAGGATTAGGGTTAGGGTTAGAGTTAGGGTTAGGGTTAGGGTTAGGGTTAGGATTAGGGGTAGGGTAAGAGTTATGGTTATGGTCAAAGTGAGGGTTATGGTAAGGGTTAGCAGTAGAATTAGGGTTAGGCTTATGGTTTTGGTCAAAGTGAGGGTTATAGTTAAGGTTAACAGTAAAGTTAGAATTAGCGTTATGGTTAGGGTAGAGGTTAGGGTTAGAGTTATGGTCAAAGTGTGGTTTATGGTTAGGGTTAGCAGTAGAGTTAGGGTTATGGTGAGGGTTAGGGTTATGGTCAAAGTGGGGGTTAGGGTTAGGGTTAGGGTTAGGGTTAAGGTTATGGTCAAATTAGTGGTTATGGTTAAGGTTAGCAGTAGAGTTAGGGTTATGGTTATGGTTAGGGTTAGCAGTAGAGTTAGGGTTAGGGTTATCGTTAGGGTCATACTCAAATGTAGCGCGAGTCCCAATGTAAAAGTACCGGTGTTTCTAATTGATGTTTGAAACCGTCGGTAATGTATTTATGGCAATAGTGTAGTTTAATTTATAGATATGTTTTATCTTTTAGTTTTAGGGCCTTCCATTATGTGCCTTTATCACTAAACTAACACAACTT
>OY744538.1:89463864-89491364 GCA_963556195.1 Sepiola atlantica | reverse complement strand
TGTTTCAACATCTTGATTCCGGTTTTTCCCGTTTTGTCGACCCTTTCGGACTTTAATTGTTGTCTTTTGATAATGAAAGTTTTTCTTTCGAAAATTTAAGTTTACCTTTTGCCGAACTTTTTATGTACCTGACAGTATTTACTATTCTGGTACTTAATCAGTTTTTACGTGAAATATTAATAAATCGTTTTGAGATTCGTTTTCTCTTCTCGTTTATTTCTGTTCACCCTCTCCACCTTCCGGCAACTACATCGCATTGCTCCAGCCTCGGATTACAAACCTACACTTATATTAACAGCAATGCTTCAAGCAAACTACAATCTCCTTTTATACATATATATACAGGGTGGGCCAAAATAAGGGTCCTATCTTTAAATTTGAATAACTTGAATTTGAATAACTTCCACAAAATAAAAGTTAAACTCACCAAACTTTATGTGTGTGTAGACTGACCCTTCCGAGATATTTTGAAATAAACAAAACAAATTTTAGCCGAAAACACTTCTTAAAACTTACAAAAACTAAAGTATTGTTTTTTACACTGTTTTGAGTTTTTTAAGCAAAAATAATGTTTTCTAGGGCTAATACGGCTCATGCTTGCTTCGGAAGGGGTCCTTTACTTATTCTAAAAAAAAATCAAAAAAAATCAATAAATAAAAAAGTTATGAATTTTTAAAAATAGGACCCTTATTTTTGCCCACCCTGTATATATATATATATATATATATATATATATATATATATATATATATATGGTACATGTATTTTATTAGTTTCTGTAGATGTAAATCCGTTGAAAACTCGAGTGTTTATGAAAAATTCTCAATAACAAGTAGAGCTGTTCTTAACTATACATTTTTATTTATATAAACATTATTGGTTACATATGTGCATACATGTTTCGGTTTTACTCTTCACAGAGAGGCAACCTGTTCAGACCAAAGAAGACAGAGAAGTAAGATGGATTTTGAAAACTTTTCCTTTAAATCTCTCTCTCTCTCTCATATATATATATATATATATATATATATATATATATATATATATATATATATATATATATATATATATATATATATATATATATATATATATATATCTACAGGCGGTTCCAAATTTAAAGTAAGTAAATTAATAATTAAAACATAAGTTAGAACACGTAACTAAGTAATAATGATGATTAAAGTAATACATAACTGGTAATTCGGGAGTTTAACCGGTTAATAGTTTTTTTACGTTAAGCTTTTGTAAGTATGGATGTCCGAAAAGACAATAATCTCGGTAAAAATCCAAACAACTTTTTAAAAGTAATATGAAATAAAGAAATTACATAATGTTACATAATTGAATTCTTTTAATTTTACAAATACTTAAATGTTTACATACATTTTTTTTTATTAATATATATATATATAAAAATAAACGTCATGGATTTTTTTCATTATTGACATATTACTTGAAGGAAATGTGTATGCGTCCAAAAATTTTTATTTTTTGTTTATCAATATAAAAAAAAAAAATTAACGTCATTCGATTTTTAAATAAAGAAATGTGTGTTTGTTCAAAATTTATGTTTTTTTTCTTGTTTTTACAAATAATTTATTAATTAAAACTTCATAATACAAACGGATCTAATATAGGATGCTGACGAAAAAATAAGATCATGGGAGGTCTCTTTTGTCTTTTGTTTCTGATTATTGTCTTTTTGTGCATCCATACTTACAAAAACTAAGCGTACAAATGCTCAGTTTTGAGGTGTCGGTTAAACTAACGAATTACCAAATAATTAAATAAATACATAATATAACCTTGGTATTTATAAACATATCAGACAAGAAAGTGTAGTATCTGTTCCGATGGATACTGCACGCCTGTCCTGTGCAGTTCTAGGAGGTCCACCCTCCCAGGCTTCGCCTCCCCTCTTTGGGGAGGAGTAAGTTTATTGCTTACTGTCTGAGGCGCCCCTACCGGGGAATGCCGACGGGGCTGCCCAGGCAATTTTTAAATGGCCAGAGTGCTCACCTCTCGAGCGCTGGCTTTTAACCCCACTTGCTCGACCCGATCTTGGGTCACATCTTACTTGTGGGAGTAAGATAAAACTGGCCTTGTGCCTAACTCCGCGAGGAGTAAATAAATATCAGACAAGAACAGATACTACACTTGCTTCTCGCCCAAAAAACAAAACAACACAAGAAAGTGTTCCTATTTACAAACCTGAACATGAGGAGAGAGTTAGACACAAGGTCAGTTTTTAATGAATCGAGTTGCCCTAAAAAAGAGACACTCTTGATTATGACAAAAATAGAATTGCTCAGTCTAGAAGGAGTTCTTTTTCACTGACCGAGAAAAGTATGAGTGTAGTATCCGAACAGATACTACACTTTGATCTTAGCTAAAAGGCCAAGGAGTATTGCATGCCGGTGTTTGTAATTTAAATACACAGTGGATTATTTTGATTTGGTCTTAATCGAACATTTGTTAAAAAAAGATTAATTAGGAGACACTAAATTAATTTTTCAAAAGCCTATTTCAACAAATTGTACGTATATCAGAATTATTGTTGCTACCAGCCCTTCATTTTCCAATATGTCTGCACCCAGGTAACGCCGGATAAAAACAACTAGTAATAATAGGAACAATAAATAAATAAATAAATAATAATAATAATAATAATAATAATAATAATAATAATAATAATAAAAAATAATAATAAAAATAATAATAAACATAATAATAAAACTAATAATAATGAAAATAATAAAAATGATGCTGCTGCTGCTGCTGCTGCTGCTGCTGCTGCTGATGATGATGATGATGATGATGATGATGATGATGATGATGATGATGATGATGATGATGATACTACTACTGCTGCTACTATTACTATTGGAAGAGTGCGGTGAGAACTGGGACACTGGGGAGACTTATTGCCATCCAAATCCCCTAAAGGCCAATGGTCATTGCCAACAAGAAATCGATGGTAAGCGTCTGTTGTGATAATGCAAGGGTTATCGAAAGAGGTAAAGAGTACTGGACATCTGGGGAGACTTGTTTTCACTCAGGTTCCAGAGTACACCACTGGTGATTATCAGTGAGTAATCTCTGATGACGGCCTGTGTGAGAACCTCTAGTGAGTATACATAATAATAATAATAATAATAATAATAATAATAATAATAATAATAATAATAATAATAATAATAATAATAATAATAATAATAATAATAATAATAATGATAATAATAATGATAATAATGATAATGATAATAATGATAATAATAATAATAATAATAATAATAATTATACTGATGATGATGATGATGATGATGATGCTGATGATGATGATGATAAAAACACAATTATTAAAAAAAAAAATAATAATAATAATAATAAATAAATAAATAAACAAATAAATAAATTAAACAAATACATACTATGAATAAAATAAATATAGATAACAAATTATAATAAATTTTAAATCATTTTGACTTAAAAAAAACAACAAAAAAAACACACAATTATTTACCTTAACCAGGGACGACTTTGTTTAGATTCCCCGTCAAAACTGGAACTTTTAATTTCAAATTTTCCTTGGCGCTGCATGATCTTCCTTTTCGCTTTTGTTTACCTTGGAGACGTAATAATCCTTTCCCGTGTTATTATTTGTTATTCCTTGGACATAACACACACTTAAACACACGCACACAACAGCAATAACAATAATGATGATGATAATAATAATTTGTACTAATAATAGTAATCCGGAACAGACTTATTGTCACCCAGATTCCAGAGAGATAGAACTGCCTTTATTCCTATATGGTAAACGGCTGTTGCGAGAACAGAAGATGGTAGGCAACGGTTATCAAAAGAGGCGGAATTCTGGAGGAGATGTGGTGCAACACAGACTCCAGGTAGAACCACCTGTTTTTTTTTGTTTTTTTTTTTCGGTGACCGATCTTTTTGATAATTACTCGTGTGATAATAATAATAATAATAATAATAATAATAATAATAATAATAATAATAATAATAATAATAATAATAATGATACCAGTGATATTAGTAACAAAATAAAACCGTTGCGGAAACCAAAATATGGTTCCTTTAAATATATAATAGATGTAAACGTGCTGTTCATATGATGTTTCCCGTCCGACGGATGTTAAATAAACCAAAATCCGTTCGCGTTTATGAAAACAAGAAAAAAAAGATTTTTTTTTTTTTTTTTTTAAAGAAATCCCGTCCGCGTCGGCTGTGCAAGTACTGCTTCTGTTACCTATTTTTTTTTTGGTTCGTTTTTCAACTGTCGGTGAGAAGTAGTAGTGGCCTTGTCCTGCGTATACGGTCGGTGACAGCCGCCGCGGAAGCGTGCAAATTGTCCGTTCGTTCGCGGAGGTTTGCTCGCCGGCGCGCCGTTGTGCGAATAATGGGGAGAGAGACTGCCTACATCGGAGTGCGAAGCAAAGTTTTGTTTCGAGGCTGCCGGTCGGTAAACATACGGACACTGTTGCTTGCATGGAGATACACACACACACACACACACACACACACACACACACACACACACACACACGCGCGCTTCATAGAAACATGATTGTGAAAAGAAAAAAAATCGACCGCTATCAGTGTTTTATTAAAACATGCACATATGTTCATCGATAACCACCTGCGTTACCACAGACAAACCTCCCCCCACCCCCACCCCCCCACACACATATATATATATATATATATATATATATATATATGTGTGTGTGTGTGTGTGTGTGTATATATGTGTGTGTGTTATTATTTTTTATATTGTGTTTGATAGATTTAGACTATCGCTTTCTGCTGACGAGATGATAGTCGAAAGAGCTTAAGAGAGTTTTTCGCGAATCATTTTTAAAAGCATATATCAATTTCGTACCTTCAAATATATATTGAGACACTAACTGGTCTAGCCGCACTGATGAGCTGTGAAACAGCGAAAGAGGCTGTATGTGGATGACTATATATATATATATATATATATATATATATATATATATATATATATATATTTATATTTGTTCAAATATATAATCCCGGTCGAAATTATTTGGATTTATGTCCTGTCGATGTTTACCTTGCCAGGATTATATATATATATATATATATATATATATATATATATATATATATATATATATATATATATATATATATATATATATATATATATATAAATGGGGATAAAATGATACGACGTGATATAAAATTAAAAAAGAAAGCCAAAAAACTATGTGATTTATGTATTCAACAAAGTTTTGTCTTCATTTAAAGACTTCCTAAGGAGGAAGAAAGCAATGTGAAAAAATCATACAGAATATATATTTTGATTTGTCAGAAAGTGTCAAGACTTCGGCATGGTTGTTGACGTGATCAAGCAGATAATGAAAATCATGATTTTGGTAATAACGTTATCAGCAGTGGCCTGTCTTCTTCTAAACGCGTGATGAATGCGATTGATGGCTTCAAATTATTAGTTTCTGTCTATTTTTAGTTTGTCTGGCTAAAAATATGTCATAGCACAGCTTGGCCGACAGTCAATGTTGGGCCTGGGTGGGGGCCATTTTTTTTTTCATTCTGATGAAGTCTTATATATATATATATATATATATATATATATATATATATATATATATATATGTGTGTGTGTGTGTGTGTGTGTGTGTATATATATATGCATGCATATATATATATACACATATATGTATATATGTATATATATGTATATATAAATGTGTATATATATATATATATATATATGCATATATATGTATATATATGTATATCTGTATATATATATATATGTATATACATATATATATGTATATATATATATATATATATATATATGTATATATGTATATATACATATATATATATGTATATATATACATGTATATATATATGTACATATATATATATATGTATATATACATGTTTATATATATGTATATATATATATATATATGTATACATATATATACATATATATGTATATATAAAAGTATATATATGTATATATATATGTATATATATATATGTGTATATATTTATATGTATATATATATATATGTATATATATATATATATATATATATATATGTATATATATATATATATATATATATATATATATATATATATATATATATATATATATATATATAGTGAATGCTTTTATTCAAACATGTACAAGGTTGCTGGAATCCAGCAACAAGGTTGGATCAAAAAATAATTTTCTGCCTGATGAGACCTCAGCTCTTGAGAGCTGTAGATCGATAACATCGACATGCCAGTGTAGCAGACCTTGTACATGTTCGAATAAAAGCATTCACAATACAGCTCTATATTTTATTGATCACTCTTTTATAAGCCCGGTTTGATTCCCTCTGGATTTCTACCCTGTGGATTTTTACCCTACCTGGATTACTATATATATATATATATATATATATATATATATATATATATATATATATATAAATTTGTGTTGTTATTGCATTGACGATAGTGAAACAATCAAATTCAGATAGTTACGGTTAATCATTTTCTTAAACGCTGTGTGTATGTGAAGAATACACATTTACATGTGTATATCAATATATATATATATATATATATATATATATATATATATATATATATATATATAGTAAATTATGAAAATATATTTATTGCAATTGATCTACACAGAGGATTCCGCGTTTTAGTTTCGTAGGGAATCGTCAGGCAAAAAGCTTGACGATTCCCTACGGAGATAAACTCGAAAGCCTTTGTATAGCTTTAATGCCATAAATATATTTTCGAAACTTACTCACTAGCTCTACTCAGATATTGAGCACTGTTTAAGTAAATACAAAAATTCGATACATAATTTACTATATCACCTTATAAATTGTATGTGGAACAATTGTACTGAACAGTATTTCTTATGTTCATATCATACGCTATAACTATAGATCTATCGATCTATATTCTATAAATCGGCATTTCTACTGATATAATGATTGATTGGGCCCTTTGAGTATGTTTTTAATTAGCGGACACTTCAGCGTATTTTTGGTAAAAAAAGCCTCAACGAAATCGTTTCTTCTTAGAGTATTGATTTACTCCTCTCCAGGAGTTAGGCACAAGGCCAGTTTTTATCTTACTTTCACAAGTAAAATGTGACCCAAGGTCGGGTCGGGAAAGTGGGGTTTAAAAATTGCCTGGGCAGCCCCGTCGGCATTCCCCGGTAGGGGCGCCTCAGGCAGTAAGCAATAAACTTACTCCTCCCCAAAGAGGGGAGGCGAAGCCTGGGAGGGTGGACCTCCTAGAACTACACAGGACAGATCCATAGACCGGCGTAAATCTAGCCCCGAAGGCCAAGACAATACCAGTCTATGGGGTGCAGTATCCATCGGAACAGATACTACACTTTGATCTTAGCCAAAAGGCCAAGAAGTGAAGTGCTTTTATTTGTATTTATGATATACTAGCATGGTTAACCGGCGTTGCCCGGGAACATTGATAATAAATTAGATGAGTTTAAAACTGTGTAAAACAGCTTTCATTTAAAACTTCTATATCTATCTCCCTCTCTCCCTCCTCCCCCCCTCTTTGCCTCTATTTCTCTTCTTCTCCCTTTCTCTCTATTCTGTAATACCTCAACCACAATCACCCCTAACTCTCTATCACCCTCTATTTCTCAATCCTTTATTTATATATCACACCTCTCCTTCTTTATCAGCTCGTCTCTTGCTTTTTTTGAAAACTGAAAAAAAAAAAATTTACAAATTACTACATAATAACATAAAAAAATGCTATAAATATCTCCCCTGATGAATTCTGTTCTTCTTGACCCCAAAACAATTAATATTAAAAAAAATATATAACTGCTGAAAAGAATCTGTCAGCGTTGTGGGTGTGTCCTGTGTAGTTTTTTATTTTCTTATACAAACCCTTAAAAGATGATAGAGTTGATTTCTCATGCAAGAATTTATTTAAAAAAATAACAACTATTCTTACAAAGAACGAGGACATGTAAGCTTTCGATGTTTCTAAAAAATAGCAATCCTCCAGCTGAGAATCGGAAAATTCTTAAAAGGCTTCATCAATTTCAAAAACGGGGTTGAAGAATTTGAAGGTTTAGGAATTCTGGTCAACCCAGCCGATTATTCAGATGTTGCTATATCCGACTCCGATCTATTTCGACCAATGCAGCAATTCTTATGATCGATAATGCTGGGGAGTTTGAATTACATACAGGGGAGTTTGAATAACCTACTAGACACCATCCTCGAGTGTCTTCGGTCTCTCTGTAAAAGGGTTTTCAAGATAATCTGACATTAGGATACTTCCCCAACGAGTAAACGCTGATCAAATATTCAAAATAACATAGGATTCGAAGCCCCAATTCCTTCGACACAGCTATACACTAGCTCATGCGAGGAATGGTGCGCCTTTTACACGTAATGTTATTTCAATTAACAGCACTTTGGTGGATACTCCACCAGACTAGATGAATTTTTGTCCTGGAATTCGATAAGATCAAAGGATCACAAGAAACATATACTATAATATAGTTCACAGGTCAATTGGGGAGAAAAAATTAATATTCTTGACTTTTTTACAAACTCAACGTTTGACAGGCAAAGGAGAACTTTAGTGGAATATTCGAATATCTATGTATCTCATATAGAGATCAAGTGTTAGCCCCAGGTAGGGACCCTTTTTTTTTATTCGCTACTTGAGGTTGCCTTTAAAACTTAAAATTTATCTAGTGTATCTGACCCCTTATTTAGTTTATATATTTTTTTGTATTTATGTATTACTGACTTGAGATTGCCCTTCCAATTATGGAATTCGTTCATTCCAAAACTGACCTATATAAAACTTTATCTTCGATGTTCGACAAATACGAAATCGTATCCAACTACGGCTATATACATACATGTCAATGCACACATATCTCTATATACATAAATACATACACAAACACACACATATATATATATATATATATATATATATATTAATACACACATGTGTTAACATAGGAATATAGTTAGTATATATACCAGGTTGGGTGAGAATTAATTCGCTGGCCGTTAGAATATTGGATAGAAATCGGTAAATATTGACCAGTATATATATATAATATCGTACAAATTTGTATATAAAATATTCCAAGTATTATTGAAAAGAGTAAATCCAGTCTAGTGTAATTATGTGTTTATCTGGCTATATACTGTGTGTGAAAACAGACAAACGGAAAACAGTTTAAAATGCCGGAGAAAAACAAGCACAAGAGATTTGACCGGTTTCGTTCGTATTAACGAACGTCTTAAAAAAAGTGAAGATTTGGAAACAATTTTATTTTGAAGGCACACACATGGGAGAAGGAAAAGATGATCCGTTTGGACTATATAAGAAGACTTTAAGCGACATTGAAATATGATTTGACAAGTAGGTGACATATTCTTCTTTATTTCTTTTTCTTCTTTTTTTTGAAATTATTTTTATATATATATATATATATATAGTCTCGGATGTTTCTCAACCATTAAAACTATATAAACAAAAAAAAAAAAAAAAAAAAAAAAAATATATATATAAAAAAATATATAAAAAAAACAAACTTATAGTCTCAAGTCTTCCAGTGGAAAATCACTCATGTAAGTCAATTTATTTTTTACAGTTATTATATTAGTTAGTTTCTAACACTATTTTAAGGGATCATCAGTTGTTTACCATGAAAAACTGTTTCGGGAATATATATTCATATATATATATATATATATATATATATATATATATATATATATATATATATATATATATACATAAGCCCGTGTCTGTGAGCGCACGTGCTAATACTCTATCCCCATATGCCCTCGTGATATTGACCAAAAACTCATAAGAAGCGAATCATCGTATTCTCCACGTTGTCTTTTCAACACTTTGGCCCTGTTTCTATTTCATACAATTTATTCTTGTAAGCCCTCAAATCCTACTCAGTTTTTGACACGATATAAAATTGCTTTTCATCAAAATCGACTTCCATATTTCTCATTGCTTAATATCTTTTTTCTTGTACGATAGGAGAGACACACAAAAGCAAACACAAATAAGATGAAGACGAGAAGGCGGTTTGCTCTTTACACCTCTGCACATCAAATTATGACAAACGCATTTGCACGTCAGAGAGAATTGTTAAAAACGAGTCGAACTAATACCTATCGTTAAAATTTCACAAAAATCAGAGCTATCTGAATTTTCACAAAAGGCTTCAACCCACTTTTATCCCCTCCCCATCAAACCAAATTAAATATAACCCACATTACCCACCCTTACACATCGTAGCTGTGCTCCAAAAATCATAATGATAGGTTAATTAGTTTAGTAGTGAATCCTTTTAGAAACTGGTCTAGTCGCACTGAAGAGTTGTGATACAACGAAACAGGTTGTATGTGGATGACTATGTGAAGCTTCGTCCCTGGGTAGAGCTTATTTGTAAGGATATCGCCAACTGACATTAAATTTAAGGCATAGCTTATTAGGTAAAACTAATTCGAGCTTCCAGCACTTGACAATGTTTACATTGAGATATCACTTACATCCAGTCAGTGTCGTATGATAATGCAGGAGTAGGAGCGCCGACTGTCAGCTCGACGGTTGAGTTTCAATCCCGGCTTAAGGCATTAACTGGTATAGCCGCACTGAAGAGCTGTGATACAGTGAAACAGTCTGTATGTGGATGACTATATATATATATATATATATATATATATATATATATATATATATATATATATTGGTACAGAAAAAATAGTACAACATTAGTATTGTCGGTTTCAAGCTCCGAAGGACTTAGCCATCCGGCTCTTTTCAGCTTATGTTGTCATTTCGGAAATGTGAAGTCACGTGTCACTCTCGTTTGGACGCATTATTTGCTTAGAGTTTTTTGTATATTTATTTAAATTAAGTGTAAAGAATGGTTTAATAAAAGTTGAAAAAAGTGGGGGGGGGGGGTAAAATGAAAAACGTTAAAAAAAAAAAAATTCTATATAAATTCTGTGAGTCCATGTTTATAAATAGCGTATATTTAGCCGTTACTGTTTTGAGGGATAATAATGTGTTCTTAAGAGAAAATAAGGAGAGATAATGGGTTTTAGGATTATACTTATGAAAAGATAAAAAGGTTAAAACACACACATTAAATTAAAGTTTAAGGCCTGGATTAAAGGACTTTAAATCAATCCAAAAGGAATTTAAATAAAGATTTAACGTGTTTCCGGTCCTGGCAGTTTGTTAATCGGTCTAAGGACAGTAACTCTTCAGGGTTCTTGAATGATTTTTATTCGGGATTAACATTATTAACTAAGGTATAGTGAAGGCTTATGGGAGTAATAATATTGGTATACTGATTAAGACTGGTTTAGAAATAACAGTAAAGATTTGGTCGGCAAGATTGAATCTGTTTGGCAGATATGGGAGCTTAGCATTTTAGCTAAGATATAGTGAGGACTTATGGGAGTAATAATAGTGTGAAATGTGGGTGTTACCCTCTTAATGACTTGATAAATTATTATTGGAAAAGTTATTTAATATTTACGTGGTGTAAATTATAGGTCTTGAGTAGTGGTCTGGATATTGGTCGATTCAGGTATTTATTCCTATATTTAATTTATATTTATGAGTGGTGATAGTTGGGAGGATTTTCCGGAGTGGAAGTCGGTATTTTGTGGGGCAATTATGGGGTTATGTATTCGGCAGAGGGGGTGTGTTGCTATGCCTTTATGTGTATCGGTAAATCTGATTTATAAGTAGTGCTTGTCTTCTGTGGAGCATCCTTTAAAGATTTCATCTCTGATATTTAAACAGTCAATGATGTCCATTAATATAAAATTCAAACTCAGATAACTCGCTTTTAGTTACGTATTCACAACAAATATATATTATGATATTTTTCTTCATTTATTCATATAAAATATGGGAGAATCCTACTTTGATCACCTAAATCACTTATAGTGAAATGGGTTCTTTCACCGTAGGAAGTGTGTCACGGGGACGCAAAATGGGGAGAATCAAGCCAGCATGCCTAAAGAAAGTGACGTGCTGGCCTTCTTAAAATAGCCTAGGCAGCGTCGTCGGCATTACGTGGTCGAACCGCTCCAGGCAATAAACTGATTCCACTTTAAAAGGGGAAGGCAAGACCTGGGAATGTGAACCTCTTAGGACTATTCATGACGATACATCAGCTCGACAGATAAAACGCCACTGAAATGGTCCAGTTTGTGCAGGACTGATTGTCGTGATCGGATCCTCGACTGGTACGTGAACCGGAATGCCGCCGCAAGGTAACCCACGCGATTTCGACTCACCCTTTTCTCGCAATATACAACGTAAAAACTAAATGAAACTTCCATGAGCAAAGTTTATTTCCAAGAACTACCTGTCTGTGAAAAGCAATGATACGGGCCTGCTTCTCAGCTGACCACGACATTGTCGTTTTCAAGTCCGATGTAAACAAATTTTTGTTAACATTTCCATCGGTATGTTTACCCCACACTGGCTAATACGAGAAACGATGCGCCTTTTCAAAATCATGTTGCCTAAAGTAACACCACTTAGTAGGACATTCCACCAGACTAGATTAATTCTTGTCCTGGGATCTGGTATGACAATGAGACTACTAGAAACACATATAATAACATAGTGAACTTGATTTCTAAGAACTTCGACTAAAGTAAAATGAAACAAAATTTACACATTTACTTTACTGCCTTCTTATTCGAAATAATATTTTCCAACTTCCAGAATAAAAAAAAAACTTAGGAAATAGAAATGGAAATACTTCTGACTTGGCATCATTTTAGTTTTACTCCGATAAACACGGATAGGATTTTTAAGTCTTTGTCCAGAAAGCGAGCGATCATTGTCAACCACTATTCGCCCATGACGGATCTCACGAAATCTTGACTCACAATTTTCTCTCAATGGACAGCATAATACATCACTTTTCAAGAGATAGAAAAAGACAGAGTAAAAAGGGCTAGACTCTCTCTCCCTCCCTACCTCTCTCTCTCTTTGTCTGGCTATCTGTCTCTTACTCTCTCCCTCTCTCTCTCTCTCTCTGTCTATCTGTCTCTGTCTGTATGTCTATCTGTCTGTCTCTCTACCTCTCTCTCTCTCTGTCTGTCTATATGTCTCTCTCTTTCTACCCCTCTCTCTTTCTATCTATCTGTCTTTCTCTCTCTACCTCTCTGTCTGTCTATCTCTATCTGTGTCTGTCTGTCTATATGTCTGTCTCTCTCTCTGTCTGTCTGTCTGTCTGTCTCTCTCTGTCTCTCTCTCTCTCTCTCTCTCTCTCTCTCTCTCTATATATATATATATATATGTGTGTGTATATATATATATATTTGGGAAGAGAAGGATGGGAAAATGAAAAAGGAAAACCAAAAAATGGATGTTTTTTATGTGTACATCAACGTTTCGTCTTTATTTATAAGACTTCATCAGGATGATAATATAGAGAAAAAATGTCATGCAAGTACAAATACATGTAGGGTAGACATATTGGAAGGAAAAATAAAATAAAATAATGGCCACTACTGGGTGGACGTCCGTACTAGTTGGAGAATAAAAATGAAATCATCCATTTTTTGGTTTTCCTTTTTCATTTTCCCATATATATATTTATGGGTCCTTACAAAAATATATATATTTAAGTATATACTCTTTATAATATCCGAAAATGTTACAAATTACAAGCTCAATGAAATTGTACTACAAGCTTAAGAGCATATATATATATATATATATATATATATATATATATATTTATATATATATATATATATATATATTACACAACAAAACACACACGTTTATACACGTTAAAAAGTTAATGGAATCATTCACTTTGCTGCCGTCCTATTCTGAATATGACCCAATGTTAAGGCCTATTTAAATTTATCTGAACATTAGATAATTCTATTAAATGTCATAATGGCTAGGCAATTTTACTTGACATAAGGACATTTTATTGTATGTTATACCTGACTAGGCATCTTTACTTGACATTAAGGAATTTCATTGGCTGTCATATATGATAGGCATCTTTTTAGTTTTAGTTGAACCCACACAGATAACACTTTTGTGTATATGTCTTCATACTCGATTATGGAACTATTTTTTTTAAAAAATATATTTAGTATAATTTTATTTTTGACTCATGCATTTCTTTAACAGCAATTTACGTCAGTGTACCCACGCATAATTGATACTACGCGTCTTTTCACAATTGAATACAATATAATTCTGCCCTCAATGTCTTTTCGTTTCTTCGATGATGACGTCATCTCCCAGTTTTCTCCGACGATATGATGACGTCAATCCTCACTGTAAACCAAAGAACAAGTCAATTTTTACATGACACGCAGTATGACGTGAATCCCCGCCAACACACAGCTAAGCAGTTAAAGCAGTTATAATAATACTTATTAAATTAACTATTATACCATGGCCTTTTCAGGGGATTTCTCTCGGAACCTGGGGGTACTCTTATTTGCTTTTAAACCACTAATACAATGACAATGTTAATTAGCACATACAGAGTATATGCCAAGCCAAATAGTTTCGCACAAAAAACGCATTGCTTACGTCAGCATATTTTGATGCCGGAAATAGTTGTACTATAAAATGTACAATTTTATACTTTTATCCATCTATGTATATACTTGTCAACGCTGAGGCTGTTGCTGTTGTTGTTGTTGTTTTTAAGCTCATTTAGTGACGTCATTGATTTCAACTATCTTAATTATAATCATTGATTGTATTTATAATAAATAGAATTTGTTAGTATACACCCTCTCTTTCTTTCTCCTACACTCATCTCCCTTTCCTTCTCTCTCTCACTCTCACTCTCACTCTCTATACATATATCTTTTAATTATTTACGTCCTTCGCCCCCTCTAATCACTTCTCTTTGTCATCCGTTTTTGATGGAAATCGCTCCAGACAAGGCGAACACCCACTTAGTGTAAGGAGCTAAAAAGAAGTAAACAGTATCGTAAAGACAAGAGATTCCTGTTGGCCTTAGTGTTTAAAGACCAAAGTAAGAGGAAAGCAGTCAGCAGGAAGAGAGTTCCACAAACCTGTGGTTCTTAGAAAAAAGCTACTTCCATAGGAAGGTGTATTACAATAGAATATCAAAGCAGCGAATTTTTGAAGACCACTAGACCAACGAATCAAACGAGCTGGAACAAAAGAAGCGGGGAATAGATCACATAATTCTGAAGAAAACATGCCATAATAGTATTTATTGAAAAGACTGAGACTAGCCACATCACGTCTGTGAGAGAGAGGGTGCAGAGAAGAAGAAAGGTGTGGCCAATCAAATTACAGATACGTTTCTGCACCTTATCCAGAACCCTCAAATTAGTCAGAGATTCCCCAGCTCAAATATGACAACAGTACTCCAGACAAGGTCGGATTATGGATTTGTAGAGATAGAGAATAGCCTCACGTGTGGTAGAACGTGTTTGGAGCGATAGAGAGAATCGATTTTACCAGGAACAGAAAGAGCAATGGATCTAATGTATGAACTCCTAAGAAGGTTTTGATGAGATAGAGAGAGAGAGAGAGAGAGAGAGAGAGAGAGAGAGAGAGAGAGAGAGACCATACAACTATCCACATATTCAGAAATTTCTTATTTAATATAAATCAAAATCACATGTTACGGTGGTACATCTTTTGTAGGAACCCGTTGAGACTGCAACTTAAAACTGAGATAAAAAAAACTCATAAAAAGGTAGAATTAAATTCCTGTTGACGATATTCTGCGCCAGAATCAGGTCTCCTCGCATTGACCGTCTATACAGTGAGAACATATTTGATATTTGTAAGTAACGATTGTTTCTATTTTTATTAGAATCGGTTCATTAATTCTAGATTTGCATGGCAAATAAATATACAAATATCTACAAATTCATGAGTTTATTTCTGATACATAAATCAAAATCGCTGTCCTCAATTGTCTCTTAAAAACAAGTGGAAATATTTTTACGGTTGATTAAAATAACCGCCGCCGATGTGGGAGGTCGTTACAGATTATCGATCGGTTCTTATCGAGGCAAAGCGTCGTCGGTGAAAGCGGAAAATTTTAAGAAAATCGCGAGATCATTCCGCAAAAAAGAAAACTCTAAAATATCGACCCGTGACCATAACGCCGTATATTAGCGTCAAGAGAGGGTAATTCGAAAACGAAATGAAGTTTATGGATTCCCAAGGGTCCTAATATAATTACAATATTGGTAAGATTAACCGCATGATGCAGATTAAGTTACGTACACATTGAAACACATTTGCACACACAGATATATGTGCATACATACAAAACAAATAAATACACAAAGGATTCCCCACAAACATATATATATATATATATATATATATATATATATATATATATATATATATATATATATATATATATATATTCTGCAGAGTGGAATGGTTTCGATGGAAATCCGAGTTAGAAGGCTTAATGTTCTTATTAACAGTGCATGGATTAAATTTAAAGGAAATAAAATGAACACGCATGTGGCTGTGTACGCGCCTGAGAAGACCCATCTAGGTCGAAATAAGTTATAATGCGGAAAGCCTTAATGTGTGTTTGTTCATTTGCTTTTAATATATATATATATATATATATATATATATATATATATATATATATATATATGAAAAATGCATGTTGTTTCTTTACATTCTAATATATTATATCTTATGGACCGAACAAATGTACCTCGTGAACCTGGATTGAATAGACGGATAATTTCAATGGTGTTTTTAGAGTCTGTTAAAGATTTAACGTTTATTAAAAGTTATTTGAATGTTTTATTAGACGATCGATTTCTCTAACTCTCTCTCTCTCTCTTTATATATATATATATATATATATATATATATATATATATATAGAGAGAGAGAGAGAGAGAGAGAGAGATGTATATTTAGGCAGCATTTTCTCTTTAAACAGATATCGTTGGATATTAAACACAACGTATGACTAGATATCTTTGTGAAGATCCTTTCAATTTGCCGAATCAGTCAGTGTTTCCGTTGGAAGTTGGCCGATGAATCTGCCCTAATCGTCGGTGTCCCATGTACTTTCGAGCCCATCCGGGTCAGTTTTGTTTTTACCCAGAAATTTCCATTAAATAATGGAAGGATATAAATTACTTTGGACTTCATCTTTTATTTATTAATGTCCGTATTGGATCTTATTCCCACAACTATTCGATCAGTGTACGCATTCGACATTCTCCTGTGAATGATGTTTGAAAGAAGACAATAAAATAGCAGATAGATTGGTAAAGACATACGGTCAGCACAAAGCACAGATACCACAAGAAAGAAATAGACTGGAAATTAAATTAGACTAAAACTCGAGTGCTATTACAAACCAGAAATCAGGGATGGAGGCTCTTAGGTACTTGTACAGATTAGGCCCCAAGCTAAAATCAACTCGATTTCGGTAGTTTCCAGATATATTCGTAGACGGCCGGAAAATGCTGAAGCGCTTATCCAATCAGAATGCGTGAAAATAAGTAGACGATAAATTATCATTTTAATTGATTAAATCGCGAATTTTACTAATTAGAAATTAAAATTGATCAAAGCGATAATGAATTTTAACGAACCGTAAACATAACTTCAAACCGAACCCCTTAAACTGTTTTAACAATTGATGAGTGATATTTTTCTTAAAAAAAAAATTTTACGTGTAAACATTTTTTTTTTGTCCAGTTGTACATCCAGCCTTGTTTCATATTTCTGGGACGCAGACAATCACTTTTTCATTCGGCTTGTTCTGGGCGTCTCTGTAAACATGCGGACATTTTTGCTTGGCTCCTAATCTGGACAAGTACCGGCTGTATTACACATATAGAACATGTCCCGAAGTAATACCATCGATTTTCCAAATCTCTTTTATAGGTCATATTTATTTCGCGTCTAAACATTCGAGAAAAACGAATAGATTTCTAGACGGCTTCTATAAGTGTTATTACTTGAATAAACGAATTCGGAAACAGATTAAAGTAAGAATACCTACATTTCATGTCTACTAATCAACTCGATTCCTCTGGGTATGATGACTTTCCAATGATAAAAGCCATGCGGTTTTATAGCTATTTCCCTTCAAAACAATTCCATTGGCATTATTCCGCAGACCCGGAAACGCAGTAAACACGTGGATTCTTTGAAATTCCCCTTCAACGGATGCTGCATCACTTTCGAATCAGTGTAGCGTTTGACGCGGACAATCAATATTTGCTAGGCTCTCAACCGCTTTCAGCGTATCGATCTCATACATATCCTGTCAGAATTCAAACAGCATATGCCCTCAAGAATGGCGAAATCATTTGCATAACAGGATAATCTAAACATATACATTGACACATGCACGTGCACGTTCGTAAATATAGTGTTACTTTTCATACTAATAAGTCACTACTTGCCAAGGCTAAAAGGTACGTGAGGACAATAGTTTGTAAGATTGTTAGTTGGATGCTGCACAATACTAGGGTAGGATAAAAAGCCAATAATTTTTTTGTATGGAAATCGCTCTAGACAAGGCAGGAAACCACTTGATGTAAGAAGCTAAACACATAAATTACTTAAAAGTAAAAAAAAAATAGCCAACGATAAATGTTATATTGATGGATTCCGACCCAGAAAACAGCAATGCTTCCCCCTTTGTCAGAAACATCGCTCATAGAATGTGAGGACTAAAGGACAAAATAAGGATAGCGAGAGTAAAGCGAGAATAAACCCAAAAAATAGAATGGACAATTTGATTTATCCACATATCTGCTAGCCAAGTATGTGTTTACATTAGCAACAATCTTGAAGTTTACCGGAAGGTAGCTTCATGTTAATGGGTTCAACAGATAGAAACGAACTTTTTCATGGAAACTACGTTTTTTTTTTCCAGTACACAAAGAAAAAAAGGATATTCTTTTACAGTGGTCGAGGAAGATAGATTATTGTGAATGTTTTACAAGAAGAAGCCAGAGATTGGAGCGTAGTCGAGAAACTTTCATGGAGATAACACCATTTTGAAAGACTAGCCACATCTCTGCTGAAAGGAGCTGCGTGGGAAAGAAAAGGGCATCCTCCGTTTCATTTCGAAGTCGATGTTTACTTCGTCAAGGCAATAAATAATTATTTGAGCAGGACTTCACCAGATGTGACAGCAGTACTCAATCTTATTAAACATCTGACTATTATGCATGTAGACGATTTTATCAGGAGTCAGGTACTGTCTAAATCAGGGGCGGCCAACCTATTCAGAGTGAGGGCCAGATGAGACTTTTGGAAGGAGATCGCGGGCCGGAGTGAAAAACGAAATCTCAGAATTAATATATTTTGTTCACACGAATAAATTGTACAAAAATTGCATTGAACACTCTACAAGTCTGATACTTTTTCTCAAGAGGCTTCTGTATGTGATGTTATAAAAGGCGCCGACGAAGAGCTATTTTGGAATCATAAAAAATAATGACGGGGGAAGTAGCAAGTTCATCCAGCATTCATTTTGACACACCTAACATAAGTTCTATGTTTTATGCCCTTTCCTCGTCTCTCGTTTCCTTTTTGCCTCTCCCTTTCTCTTTTTCTATTTCTATCTCAGACCAAGGATTTGAAATTAATAGTTAAAGAAAAATGAAATATACATGCATCATCGCTCGCGGATGTTTATAAATTTGTATTCCAATGTAAATCTTTATTGAAACTTACTTTTACATTTATGTCAGACGGATTGCCATAATAAAACCTAGCAGGGTTGCGGGCCAGACGCTAAGCCTTCGCGGGCCGGATGTGGCCAACGGGCCGCAAGTTGCCCCCCCCCCTGGTTTAAAGTCATTTTAAAGCTAGCTATGCAAGGCATCATTACGACTTTCTTTAATAGACCAACGGAGTGCAAACAAGGACAGGATATTGGATGAATACCCGCGAAGGCATTGACGACTCGCTGGAGTGAAAAAAAACTCCTCGAAATGTCGATTTAAATTCATGTTAATAATGTTGTTCGCCCCAAAAAGGTTCCTTCCTATTCCCGCCTCTCACGTGAGAACAGATTAAGTGTTTCAAGACGCATTCTGTAGCTAAGCGTGGAGAGTCCAGTCTTCTACCTGGTTGCCAATCATTGATCACGTTCCAGGTGTCCGATATCGTTTTGAAGATAATGATTTGCTACGTCGAGGGCATACTCAAGGAAACGCCGTAATAGAGTTACGTCTGCCATTAGTTTGGAAAAAGGATCCCCGTATCAGGTAGTAAACTCGACTTTTTTTTTGCCATCTTGATAAAATGGCGCGTTGGTTTTAAGCACTTGTCCACGACAGTGAAGTGGTTTATGGACTGTTTGATCTGATTGTTAAACAGATACTTTATTCTTTTGAAGTTATTACATAACGTATTGTATACGACGAATAACAACACTAGTTGCGAATATCTTGCGAGTTCATGCCTTTCACGACATTATCAATGCGTAAATATAAATTTTAATCACATAGGATGTATACTCAGTATAACGGATTCCAGAGTCAGCAAGGGTATCCATTGGTCTAAACAGTACAAGAAAAAACAACATATAGTATTCCAAAGAAAACTGAAAGATTATGAAACAACAAAAATACGTTAAGAACTTACGTGAGGGATATTGCATCCAATATTATGTTTTATACAGTCTAGAATATATATTTAGCATGTGTTACTTAAAGAAATAATGCGTGAAAACATAAACAATTTGGAGAAATACGATCAGTAATCAGAAAAACGTCAAAGGAAAGATTGTCACTGAATCACTAGGACTTCCTTGCAATTAGATATAGCCCATGCATCTGTGTAGGAAGAAGTGCGCTCTAAGTGGCGACATAGTGGATACTTAAAAACATCCACACACAGACGTATTTTGGGGGAGAGGGTCTCAAACAACATCACGACCGATGAGGATCAACAATGATAATTGTTGTGAAGTTGTCCAACAGTAAATAATAAATAAGAGAAGTCAAGTCGAGGGTTGGTTTAACAAGTGTATTAACAAAGTAAGAAAGTGACTAGCTCTTGGCTAGACAGTTACAAGACTGTGCTTTATCTTCTCTGTGTCTCTGGTGACTCACATTATTTATAGTGACAACCGGTGCAGTTTCTCCTGTGTAAGAACGGCCGGTGTAACAATAATGAATAAATTTCATCGAACCTTTACCGTCTCGGTAAGGTCTAGGGTGAGTATCTACACGAAATTCGATTATCACACAATTTCCAAAAGTATTCCCAGACGAATGATGCTCACCAAACAAACGGTCGGGTCAGTTGACGATGATTTGCAACTTATCCATATCCTCTAGTTTTCTATGCTTCACTTGCAATTAAATATAGCCCATGAATCTCTGTAAGAAGATGTGCGCGCTGGGGTGCGGCACTTAGAAAAATAATCCATGAACAGGGGTCTGTTTTTTTCTGGTACAAAACTAGATCACAACCGGCATCTTCACCGATGAGAAACAGCCATGACGATAACTTAATCTCTCTCGACCCCCTACCAGATATGACACAACACTGTAACCGGAAGTAAGGCTCTATTTGATCAGTGTGAAATCGATCGTTAATTGTCAGTGCTGTCAGTTCCAATCTATCTCAGATTAAACAACACGATCTCATCTATCTATTAAATAGAAAGTATCATTTACACACGATTGATTTATAAAAGATATGTCTACAAAGCAAATGACTTAACAAATTATTTAGATACAGAACATCAAATATATATATATATATATATATATATCTTTGTAATATAGCAGGAAATATCCCAGCAGAGTGCTCGATTAATTGAGAATTAAAATTTAAAAATAAAAATTACGAGCGTAATTTTTATTAATTTTGGTACAGAAAAAAATACTACAACATTCGTACCGTCGGTTTCAAGCATAGAATGACGTAACAGTAGCTAAAAAGAACCGGATGGCTAAGTCCTTCTGTGCTTGAAACCGATGATACGAATGTTGTACTCATTTTTCTGTACCGATATATATATATATATATATATATATATATATATATATATATATATAGTGTATAAGGGTATACTAAAAAGAATAAAAGGAAAATACCATCAGAGTGCTCAATTAAATTAAATTAAGAGCGTAATATATTTTTATTTTCACCATTTCAGACAGTGCTGACGAAAACCGAATTGGGGATTTAAACCCTTTTCTCGTCAGAAACCATTGGTCTATGTCTGATAAAAATCTGTATTTAAAAATAAAATATATATATATATATATATATATATATATATATGTGTGATTTTATGAAGGCTTACCAAAGCATTCCTTTCAGGACACCAATGATCAGCATTAAAGATATTTTTTCTTACAAATATTATTTATTCAAATTAAATGTTTTTTCCTACACGTGTTTCACTACCAAGCAGTTACTTGCTTGGCAGATCATCAGGGAAATTAAATGTTTGGAATACTGGTTTCAACTGCCGACAATACACAATGTGGCGTTGCAATAGTTGAGGTCACTTAAGAAGAGAAGAGGAAAAAAAATAAAAATAAAAGTAAAAATTAAAAAACAAGGAAGAACAACGATAAAAAAAGAAAGTCCTAGAAAAGTCTTAGAAAAGTAGCTCGTTCATATACATACATATATATATATATATATATATATATATATATATATATATATATATATATATATATATATATATATATTAGACGAAAATTTATATGTCCGCTCTCTCTTATTCTTTCTTTCTCTATATATATACGTAGATTTTTTATCTTTGAATTTTTCTAAGTTTTCAATTTTATGATGTTTTCTTTCTGTTTGTTATACTTTTTGGTATACTTTATATCGTAGACTGAACAATACGACCAGCTCCTTTTATTTATTTGACTGACAGAGTCTGTTCGCATTCCTGTGTGACATGATTTTACATACCTTTATTTGTTAATATTTTCATGTTTTTTATATACAAAATATATAAAAGTAACTTTTATTTCCAATCTATTCGGGGTGATTTAATCCTACATTTTTAAATATGTATACGTCCATTACATATCAAAGTTAACTTTAACTGTTCCTGTCTAGAGTTACCCACAATCGATATTTTTCTCCTTTTCAAGGTTTCACAATTGTTGTGAATATAAACCACAATCGATCAGTCGACGAGCACTTGTATTACATTATATGCAGTCAATACGCGCAAGCTGTTTGATCGGCAATATATATTACCTATACAACCTCATTTAACTTACAAACGGATCTATAATCAGAATAGGTTTATATGTAGATACTTTGATGTTTGCTAGATTTATAAAAATCTATCGACCAAGCTTTCTATATCTCACCTCGTATCGTTTGCATAAGATTGAATGTGTATAGGCTCTAAGTTTATGGCGTTGTGTCAAGTAATTCACGTGCAAATGAATAAAAACGGGGTATATTTGCAAACGGGGCCTGAACATACATGTCAGAGTGTACATGAGTAAGGTAGGTAACGGATTGAAACAGTTATGTAATTATATTAGGGTGCAATCGTTGAAAATAAAATAAAACGAACCAAAGGTGAATCAGATTAAGCCGCTTGCATCAAATCGTAAGAAAAACATTGTAAATAGTTGTTCTGAAAAGAAGGTAGTTTAGTTATTATTGTGAGGTAGAAAAATAAAAGAGTAATGAGAGGTTTAGGGCGATTAAAGACGCTTGTATAATTTGTGAAACTGTACCGAGAAAATTGAAATATGCCATTAAAACGAGTCATGAAAATTGAGCCTGGGGAGTACATTTTTTTTAGTTTACGGGCTAGGTAAACAAAAATACGTTAGCGGAAATTTTCAGTTTTGAACTGAGGAAAGTTTTTAAAAGAGTCAGCTCAAAATGTGGTATTGCCGTAAGTGACAAAATGTCGCCAAGGCGAGAACTGCGTACGCGAGAAATTTCAAGTAGCACGAAAACAAGGCGGAGTTATTAATTTTGTTGCTAGTGCATCTAGAAAAATGGGCTAAAGTAGTCAGCAACCAATTGAATTTTCGTTCGGGCAATGACGAGTTTCTCTTGCCTAACTATATAAAGTGTTGGGCAGAGCGAAAATAGGAGATAAGAAAAAAGACTACTTTAGACAGTTTCGAAATTGAGAATAGTTGAGAGTAATAGCTGCGCCTTATCATAACTCATTCAAAAATCAATAGGTTAATATTTATTTGAAAATATATAATTGTTTATTTGAAAGCATACATAAACAGAATATAGAAATAATTTTTTATCGAATCTGTTTTTACCTTTTACTTTGATTTACCCATAACATTGCACATTGTCACTGAGACGATAAGAGCGACTTTGATCAGGGCCAGATTTATAGGGGTATCCTGAATTGGAAAGAGGGGCAGCAAGATGTTTGTAAAATAATTTTGCCCGTTGGCACAGTCGGAGAAACAGGGAGCAGAACGAAATTCCAAAGGCAAGCAGTCCAAGGAAACATATTTTAGAGTAAAAAGGTTTCAGACATCAGGGAATTCAATAGTGAAGGAGAGGGGATTTACTGCTAGTCTGATTTGTAGCGGGTATAAATAAAAGGGTACAATTATACTTCTTGTACTTCTCTGAGTTCAGAAACCCTTATAAACATTTATATTCTGATTTTGTTTTAAGCTATATAATTATTAAGTTATAGATAAGAAATAATTACTAGAACTTTGTACCTAATGATAATTTTGTAAATCAATTTAATCAATTAGACATGGAATGTATTATCTACGTATTCTAAGCAATTGAGTTTAAGTTTAGTGGTCTATTTAAAAAAAACATAAGAGAACTTCGTGAATAAGGGTACAATTATAGTATATTCCGAGGCAACCAGGCCTTTTCTAGGAATCAATAAAAATCACTGTGTACTTATCTGAGTTCAAAAACCCTTATAAACATTTATATTCTGATTTTGTTTTAAGCTATATAATTATTAAGTTATAGATAAGAAATAATTTGTATCTAATGATAGTTTTGAAATCAATTTAGTGGTCTATTTAAAAAAAACATAAGAGGACTTCGTGAATAAAGAAAAAAAAATGAAAAGAAACTACAATAATATGTATATATATATATATATATATATATATATATATATATATAAGTATAAATTTTTATTTATACAAACATTATTGGTTACATATGTGCATACATGTTTCGGTTGCACTTTTCCAAGAAAGTCAACCTCATCAGACCAATAATTTTTCAGGAATGGATGGATTTGAAGAATTTTCTATCCTAAATAACTCTTTTGGGGATCTAGCATTTTCAATTTCTTATGAATTAGTATCGGATTATCTATTTCACTAGTTGACCTTTTTTGCCAGTGGTTGTCCCTTCCCTTTTTTATTACCCTTTATGGCGTCTCCATTGCTTTTTCCTGTCCTCATTTTATTGCTCTCTGCTTTCTTGCTTGGCCAGCTTTACAGACTCACTCAAGTATAAATATCTAATCTATATATCAAGAATCACACAAAAAATAATGAATGTACTAAGCCGGCTTTCAACCGGCTTAGTACCTTCATTGTTTTTTTAAATATCCTCTCGTTTTTATACTTGTTCAATTTCATTCTACCCCCCCAAAAAATGTTCCAAACGTCTGCATTCCTCGCCGTTATTAAATTTTGTACCACGAAAAATGTATTTAAATATATATATATATATATATATATATAGTTATTCAGAGACACGTGTTTCGTCGTCTCAGCAAGCCATCAGTGTGACTAGACGTTGCGAGATTCGAAACCGAGACCCCAGTTCTTTTCCTTCGGTGCTCTATCGACGTGTCAAACAAAACGTATTACAGGAAGTGCGATAAATTGATCGTATTTAAATGAAGCAATTCATGCATTTACGATACTGATACGGAAAGTACTTAATTATTATCATGTAATAGATAAATAGTTGATAAAACTAGGATTTTAAAATGTTTTCCTGTTGAGAGACAGAAAGACAGACAGACCGGCAGGCAGACAGAGACAGAGGTGGCGGAATGTTCATTATAATGGCTTCAGGACTGTGTTGAGTAATATACGCATTTGTTAGGTTTATATGAAAAGGGAGTCAGTGAATCTATGCAAGCATATAATTGCACGCACGACACGGATCTGATGTTACACTGACGGATTCCACGCTTCAAGCGATGATGTCTAAATCTGACAATTTATGTCTTGCGAAATTGAACCGTGCGAATGTAAATAAAAAAAATCAGACATGACCTGGCGTTTAATTTAGCTTCTTATACTACAAGCAGGAAAACATGGAGTTACCCGGGATTGAATAATTAATCAACGTCCTCCTTCCTCAAGCACATCGCACCATATATATATATATATATATATATATATATATATATAGAGAGAGAGAGAGAGAGAGAGAGAGAGAGATTATATTTACATATATATATATATATATATATAGGGATGATATATATATATATATAGATAAATAATATATATATATATATAGTATATATATATATATATATATAGATAGATAGGTGATATATATATATATATAGATAGATAATATATACATATAATATATATATATAGATAATATATATATAGCTAATGTATATATATATATAGCTAATATATATATACATAGATAATATATATATATATATATATATATATAGCTAATATATATATATATATATATAGCTAATATATATTATATATATATGTATATATATATAGATAATATATATATATGTATATATATATATATATATATAGCTAATGTATATATATATAGCTAATATATATATACATAGATAATATATATATATATATAGCTAATATATATTATATATATATATGTATATATATATATATATATATATATATATAATGAGATGAAACGCGGGAGCCTCTGTGTAGCTTAATTGCCATGAATATATATTCATAGCTTACTACCTAGCTCTACTTACGTATCGAGCACTGTTGAAGTAAATATTGAACATTGATACATAAAACAATATATCTCCTCATAAAATGTTATGTGGATACATGAAATACTACTTCGTTCATCGCACAGCTGACAATCTATTTAGTGTTTAACCTCGAGTAGCCCCGGCCTTGATAAGTGGTGACTGATTAGTAACAACATACATTGGAAATGACGAAAAGAATGATTTTGCCTGCCTACGTTTTTGGGTCCTTTTTATATATGTATTAGAACAATAATATTTTTTAAGGAGCATAACTCAATCCACGAATGTCTAATAATAGTAACAGTTTTTTTTCTTAATTACTGTATTGTATTCACGATTTCTGACAATCAATGGTATTTCCAGTTTTCTTCCAAACTCCCATTTACTTGTTTCTTATTAAAAAATAATAAATTATTTGTATTTTCAAGGCTTCGTTTTC
>OY744538.1:89436364-89441364 GCA_963556195.1 Sepiola atlantica | reverse complement strand
TGGAAATCGCTTCAAAACAAAACAAAAACGCGATAAATAAAAGAAATACAAAATAGAATCCGATAAAAGATAAGGACGTATTCTGATGGAAAACAGAATAGTTGCACCAAGAGGAGATAACAATAATCCTGACAAATCGAATAAAGAAAATCGAGGTAAAACAAGAAGGAACAAAATAAAACATAACATTGGTCGCTTTTCCATGATGAACCTGTCAGAAGAAAAGCGACACTTAAGAAATTTCGAATCTCACTCAATGTGTTATCGGTTTTAGATACGTTAAATATATTTGAAAAGAAGAGGAATCGAACATGGAGTAAGGAGGAAAGCGACGAGAAATGAGATAGAAAATAAGGAAAAGAAAGCAGAAAAAGAAAAGGAAAGATACAACAAGAAAATAGTAATAAAAGATGGAAGAACTAACGTAAATGAATGAATGAAAATAGAAGAAAAAGAATAAAGGAATAACAAACTAGTGAAAAATAAATTGAGAGTAGAAAGTGACTAACTTAGGTTTACTTTCGGTAGCCTCGCTTCCCTCATTTTGTCCTTTGGTCTTCACACTCCATGAGCGATGTTTCTGACTGTTTGCTGTTTTGAGGGTTGGAATCTATCCACCTAACGCTTATCGTTAGCTAGTTTTTGACCGTGAAGTAGTATTCTTTTTCAGCTTATAACGTCAAGTGACTCCATGCCTTATCTGGAGATATTTCCATTAAAAAAAAGATGAGGACAAATGAAATTGAAATAATTTTGAGAGCTTGGGTTTCTACCAATATTTTCTGGAAGTCATAGGGGCTAAATTTTTAAATCTATGGATTGGTTTTAATTATTTTTTTTATTTTCATGGGAATCGCTCCAGACAAGGCATGAAGCCACTTGGTGTAAGGGGCAAAGAAAAACGACATATGATCATGCGCGAAAACATAAGATGCCTATTGGCTTTAGTCTTGAAAATACCAGGGCTATAGGTAAGAGGAAAACGGTCATCAGGAAAGGAGTTCCACATGCCTGCAGTTCTTGGAAAGAAACTACTGGAATAAGAACCTGTATTACAATGAGGTAAGAAAACAGCGAATTGATGCAGACCACTAGACCAACGAGTAAAACGAGCAGGAACAAAAGAAGCAGGGTATAGATTGTATGTTAGTGATAGTTTGGACATCCAGATAGAAGACAAAAAGCATCTAATGACTAATAAAAGAAAAGTTGCTCGATATGTGGTGTATAGAACTCACGCATAATCTAAAACAGTAAGGATACAAGTCCTCGACTTTGTTTTAAAATCATGCAGACTGTGTTGGCTTGCACATGTTATATATATTGGTGGCTGGCTCAATTGCTGTATCAAGATAGTGGCCTCTGTGCAAGAGGACAACTACCAAATATATCACCTACGCTCATCAAAATCAAGAAACATTTAAACAATACCATACATAAAGATAACTACATTTGCAATACACGCACATGTTTAGTTTGACACAACTAGTGATACATTCAACCCTTCACAGTCCCGTTACATACATTAAGATCTATCTGTCCCACTTTACTTGCAATAGCCTTAATGTTATATATTACATCTTAATGCCTATACATTTATGGCTTTTTTGCTATGATCAAATACTTGTATACGTTCCTATGGATGCTACTCTCAAGAGAACTTGGCCTTTTGGCTAAGATCAAAGTGTAGTATCTGTTCCGATGGATACTGCACCCCATACTGGTATTGTCTTGCCCTTCGGGGCTTGACTTACGCCGGTCAATAGGTCCGTCCTGTGCACTTCTAGGAGGTCCACCCTCCCAGGCTTTGCCTCCCCTCTTTGAGGAGGAGTAAGTTTATTGCTTACTGTCTGAGGCGCCCCTACCGAGGAATGCCGACGGGGCTGCCCAGGCAATTTTAAACCCCACTTTCCCGACCCGACCTTGGGTCACATCTTACTTGTGGGAGTAAGATAAAAACCGGCCTTGTGCATAACTCCTGGAGAGGAGTAAATCAATACTCTTAAGAGACCAGTACCGTCTTGGCCTTCGGACTTTGATTCCACCGGTCTGAGGTATTGTCCTGTGCAGTACTAGGAGGTCAGCCATCCCAGGCATTGTTGTGAAACAACATTAACGGACACATATGTGAAACAACATTATCTTTCAGATTCAGATTCAATAACTTGCTATCAGACACATATCACTTTACTCACAAATATCTAAACAGGGAGTAACACGAGAGAAAGAAGATGGGAGAAGATGCGAGCGAAGGAAATACGAAATAGAAGCAAAGGGAGATGATCGTATGAATAATGAGAAAGCGATAGAAGAAAGGAAAACAATTTAAATAGATGGAAGGAATGACAGAAAAAGAGAAAAAAATGAATACGAATATGAAAGTAAAAATAATGATAAGAACATCAATATATATATATATATATGTGTGTATCGAGGCAGCATTTTTTCTCTAAGGCATGTATTATTAAAAATAACCGACTACTCGTGTCTGGATATTTTTGTATGAATCCCTTCCATTTTCCGGATTAAAGTCCTAATCTCGGATGAGAATTGGCTGATGAATCTGCCGTAATTTTCTTTTACACGTCAAAACAAAAAAAACGGTTATTAACAGGATTAATTTTAACACTAGTACTAATATACTTGCATGTTTATAATACTAAATAAATATAGTTTCGTATTTAAATTTTCCCGCTAAAATTAACTATGAACTCACTCCAGGTCTTTACCTGATTGACATTATGCCACTGAAGATGGACTCATATGGGTTAGAAAGTACTTTGGACCTAAAAGAAAATTACGGCAGATTCATCAGCCAATTCTCATCCGAGATTAGGACGTTAATCCGGAAAATGGAAGGGATTCATACAAAAATATCCAGACACGAGTTGTCGGTTATGTTTAATATACATATATATATATATATATATATATATATATATATATATATATATATATATATATATATATGAGATAGAAGAAAAAAGAGTGATAAACATGCGACGATTGTCCAAATTTATTTAAAATTTCAATTGTTCAATGCAAGGTGTATTCAGTAATAAACTAGTGTTTATTATTCTTTCCTTAAGCCACAGCTTTTCAAAGATCGAGATCTTATCATCAGAGGAGAAATACAGATAGATAAGTTGGCTTTCGAAAAAGCCAAAGTTCAAATATTTGAAAAATATTATTAAAAAAATGTAGCGAAAGAAAAGTTCCGTAAAAAAGATATGTGGTTTGTCCGGGTGGTAATTTTCCGTTGAAAAAAAGGCTAATGAATATATATATATATATATATATATATATATATATATATATATATATATATATATATATATAATTTTCCCTGAATTTCTGATTTTGAACACCACCTATCCTCAAAACCGATACCTACTGAACTTTTTTTGTTTTTGCCGGATTATCCATTGGGTTGATTTATCGATAGATCCTATTTCCTACATTTTGAAATCAAGGAATTGATCCCTGCCTGTATATGTCTATCATATATTTCTAATACATCAGATTTTTCCATAATACGAAGAAATCAAAGTTTCAATGAAATGTTGATAATAAAGCTTTATATAATATTAAAAAAAAACATGCGTTTTACAGGCAGGTTTCTTTAATATGAAACTCCCGCAACATTTTTCGATTGTTATTCTTTAAAAGATATTTCCATGTCGTGACATTTTAACAAACACGAGCTGAATTAATGCTAAGATGTAAGAATGCAAGAAAACACGAACACATCGTTAGAGTTTAACCTTGAAATATGCGTGATGTCATTTCTAAGAGATGCATAAAATCATATTTTATTTGTCCGCCATTTTGACGACAAGTATCGATTTGGCGCATGTGCAGACGTCAACCTAACAAGTACATGCGGCCAGAATATTCAATCCAATAAAATAAAGGGCGTTATTTGATGTTAAAATGGATTTAAAAAAACAGAAGAAAATCTGAAGGTGATGCCTTACAAAAATGATTCCGTTTTTTTGTTAGGCAGTTTTAAAACAACATAATGTTTTTTTAGCAAGCGTGTTATAACTCCATTTTCTGTAGAAACAATCTTGCAACTGTATTTTTTGTAGAAAATAAATCATGAATTGTTTTATTTATCATATAAATGAGAGCTCTCTCTCTCTCTCTCTCTCTCTCTCTCTATCTCTCTCTGTATGTTTGTATGTCTGCAAAAGCCTCCCGATGATCTCGACAGAGATCCATAAGATTGAAGTTTTCTGAATCGGCCAGCGTTCGGATGCATCAGATAAAAAAATATATATATTAACACTGATTTCTTCCTGTGGAACGGACATGAAGTCAACTTTTTATTCATTGTTTCCTAGTCCGTACGTTTCGCGGATGCTCGCCGTGCAAAATAAACCTCGAATTCTAAGTGTTCAACTGACACATTTTCAATACACTTTTCGTTTGACCAGGAAAGTAGTGATGAAGAGAGAACATCGAGAGGGTTATAGTTCGATCCTTACCGACTCCCGATTTGTTTTAAAACGATGACTTAAATATACGTCGAACGAGAGGGTGGAGAGTCGGATCACCGGGCAAGGCAAAGATAGTACTTTTAATAATAGAAATATATTATGCTTTTGCCCCGGCCGACAATAAGAAGAGGACGTTGGAGAGATCGGGGGGGGGGGGGGGTGAAGGTTGACGGATTAAGGGGCGACCGCCCTGGACAACAGTGAGAGGGGGCGACTGGTGAAAAAAAAAGAGATTGTTACAATGTTGTCACAGCCAACTGGAAGAGGGGGCTACTGGGTAACTCCTGTTACTTCATTATATAGTGTCAAATTATTACAACTGAAGTTGATGTAGATAAATTATATATGTAGATTAAATATTAACCGGCGATTTCTATAAATAAAGGATTTCATATGCATTCACTATCGAATTACAATTAAAAAAAACGTAGAAAACAGTACAACTGCACTTTTTGTAGATTATGGATTACAGCTGCACTTTTGTAGATTTCGTATTAC
>OY744538.1:89421364-89426364 GCA_963556195.1 Sepiola atlantica | reverse complement strand
CACTATCCGCACGGTGTTTCGCTTTCTTTCTATGTGTCTGTGTAAGTAGATACGCTGAGAATAAATATATTGACAAATTGATATGACATGAATCTTACATAGTATGGCCTCATCGAACTTTCGACGAGACGAAAAGCAACAACTTGCCCTTGGGAAATCGCTAGGAGAGAAATTTACGAATTACAGTGAATAATAGGTGGGGGAATGGAAATAGGTTTAGAAGAGATTCGTTTCTGAATTACAACCATCAGCAGAGAATGATGGAAAACGTGGCGGGAAATCAATTCAATCCCGAAGAAGAGAAGTTCAACACCGTGGCCGACTAAACAAAACTATTCACAGGGTTAATCAATAATACAAGTATTTAGATACCCCTTTTAGAATATCGTCTTTTCCGTGTAGTTTGTTATTTCTGTCTATACTATGGGAATCTTTCCGTGAGCTATGGCTCAGAGAAGAGAGGAAAGGGCGGCGAATGCAGATTAAGTGTTACCAAGGAGAACGGAAGAAGTTGTGGCGTCCGATGATGGAGTGCTAATGCCTCTTCTGGGGGGGGGGGTGCATCACAGAATACTCTTTCTTACCTTGACAGGGTTAACAATCTAGTGGAGTGTAATTTCTCCTGTTCATCTCTGCAGCCTCTTTCTCAGAGAAGAGACGTTGATCGCCTTTCCTTACTCTATCGTTATCTCAATTAAAGGGAGGTGACGGTGGTTAAGTGGATATCCATACGGACTGAAGACCTGGGTGTTCCAAGTTCGAATCCAGTCAGTTCCACAGTACCACTCGTGGTCCTTCCCGTAAGTACCCGATGTCTTTCCAGAAATATTTCTAACGAGAAAAACGTCGGGGAAACTAATGCCAACACCAGAATCATCTGATTCACACGAAAGAAGAAGAAAAAGATCTCAAATGAAAGGTGCTTGACAGGGCTCCAATCTTTTGATCATCTGCAAACCACTTTCCATTATTCCTAAAACCGACAAAAATTTAGATAGACACAATTTTCGTTCCAATAACTTCTGATCTATGGAACACATTACAACGTTGCTGCTTCCCTGTCGAATACGATATACATATAGATGTTCTTCTAAAAGTTAAAAATGACACAGCTCCAATCTGTTAATCCTCTGCAAAGAACTTTCCTTTATTCAAGTGTTTACCTACCAGCATTCAAATAGACAGAATTTCCCTACGAGTACATCTCATCTGTGGAACACATTATCACGCGACTGCTTCCCCGCCGAATACGATATCGTTGTTTGCAAATTCAATGTCAACAGATAGTTGCCGAGTCATTAGTTTAATTAATCACATATTTTATATTCCATTTATCGTTTTCAATCCTCTCATTGTATTGTTCGTCATTTAACTGAGAATCCATTGATTATTAACTCTTATCTGCGAGTAGTGTAATTACGCATCAGCAAAACAGATTATATGACACCTGTTGTATTTTTTTACATACAATGTTAGTATTATTTACTCCTCTCCAGGAGTTAGGCACAAGGCCAGTTTTATCTTACTCCCACAAGTAAGATGTGACCACAGCTTGGGTCGAGTAAGTGGGGTTTAAAAAGCCAGCGCCCGAGAAAGTGAGCACTCTGGCCATTTAAAAATTGCCTGGGCAGCCCCGTCGGCATTCCCCGGTAAGGGCGCCTCAGGCAGTAAGCAATAAACTTACTCCTCCCCAAAGAGAGGAGGCGAAGCCTGGGAGGGTGAACCTCCTAGAACTGCACAGGACAGGCGTGCAGTATCCATCGGAACAGATACTACACTTTGATCTTAGCCAAAAGGCCAGTACAAGTATTTAATTACAGAAAATAAAGTGAATTACATGTTTCTAAAAGCTATAGTTAATGACAAGTATACAGATTATGAAGTTTAATATGTTATAAATGTTACTATCTTTCGATCATCTGCAAAGCACCGTCCTTTATTCGTGTGTCAATCTGAAGACAACACGACATTTTTACAGACATACTTTTCTTACCTAGAACCTCTTATCTGCGGAACACATTACCACGTGGCTGCTTCCCTGTCAATGAAAGGCATGGGAATTTGCTGCTCGTCGAGTTGTTCAAGGGTATTTACTTTCATATGATGCAAGTACAGTCAGTTCGTCGAAGCACATTAGATGGAAGTACTTATAAAACAAGCACAGGGGTACAGCATTGCGATGATAGTTCATGGGATCGAGCTTGGGGGTGGGGGCTCATATAAAGTTAGATACATTTTTTGCACCATGTGCAAAAGGAGGGAGAGACTAGTGGTTGGTGCACCAGCAGCCGAGATATTGCAACATTACTCCATGCATGGGCGAATTCTGGCTTCATAGAAATATAAGTTACTGGTAGATGTGGGATGTTTTCTAAGCAAGTATAGAAACCCCACCTTCTTTTCATCAGAGTTGGCAGTATATTCAATGTATACATTCTAATTCCTGTTGCCTGTGAATGTTAGGTTGAGGAGTTTTAATCGCATTCTCTTAGGATATCCGAATCCCTGGTCATTTTCTTTAACAGAATGTTAAGATAATAACTTAACGTAACCAATAATATATCATTTGTTATCTTTATTTTTATGGGATTCGATATTTAACTAATTTCGACATCATAACGACATTAACAGTAATTTGTAGAATGTGGGATATTCTGACTACTGTTCTCATCTTGGGTGTTTTTATCACAACGTTTCGGATGATGTAACATTGCCCGCAACGACCTGTGGCGCAATGGATATAGTACAAAGTACAAGTCATCTGAAGGTTGAAGGTTCAATCCTGAGAGCGGGCGATACGAAGAATTGCGAATTACTGAAAACTTCTTTCTTTTCTATATATGTATATATATATATATGTATATATATATGTATATATATATATATATGTACATATATATGTATATATATATATACATATATATATATGTATGTATTTATATATATATACATATGCATATATTTGTTATTGTTTATTATCTATGTACGTATACGTTTCGTCCTTAAACCGGGACTCAACAGCATAGAAATATGACTATTCACTACCGGTCATGCATTTCGAAACCCAAATATATATATATATATATATATATATATATATATATATATATATATATATATATGTATGTGTTTATATATATATATATGTTTACATATATATGTATATATATATATATGATTTTTATTATTTATACAGACAAGTACATAATGTACGACACTGGCATGTCGATGTTATCGATCTCGAGTTATATAAAACTGATATCTCATCAAACAGAATGACAATCTTATTCTTCTCTTAGGTTATACTTAAAAAAATTATGCACATGTCTGTATGAATAAAAATATTTAATATTGAGCACTCTTTATAAGACTGGTTGAATTTCTTAGGATTTTTATCTTGTAGATGTGTACTTTACCTGGATAACTCCCCCTCCCCCCCCACACACACATATATATATATATATATATATATATATATATATATATATATATATATATATATATATATATATATATATATATATATAATGTTTCGAAATTTTTTAGATGAGGGTTGATAATTTGTGGAATTTTGTATTTTCGGACTACTGTTCTCATCTTGAGTGTTTTTATCACAACGTTTCGGCCGATGTAACATTGTCCGCAAGGACCCGTGGCGCAGTGGATATAGTACTAAGTGAAATTCAGTTCTAAGTGACAGTTATCTGAAGGTTAAAGGTTCAATCCTCAATGAGGGCGAATAGCGAATAGCGAATTAGTCATGGCAGATGGAACGAGAGCATGCTACCCCCATTGATTTAATAAAGGGTTCCGTTCGAAATCCCGTCCAGATTCCCGAGTTCGACAGAAAGATTGCCGTGTTCGACATACAAATTCCCGAGTTCGACAGAATAATTCCCGAGTTCGACAAAGTACACCTAAAGAATGTCGACCGAAACGTTTTTTTATTAAAAAAAACTTCATATGAGAACAGTAGTCCGAATATACCAAATTCTACAAATTATCAACCATCATCTAAAAAATTCCGAAACATAAAAGTAATCATCTATATATTAATACGATAGCGTGTGTGTTCGTGTGTCACGCTTCCGGCAAAAGCTCTGCGCATGCGTGCCGCACCTAGATTTTGAAAAACATTCAACTCGCCTAATTTTCGAAACGTTTTCAAGTATTTCCCTTTGGCGCAACGGTTAGCGACGTAATATTTTTGACTTCGGTCCGACTGGTTTATAGTTCGATCCCAACCAACCTCTAAGATGTTTTTTCTACATTTCTAGGGAAAGGGGAAGAGAGGTAGGGAGGGGACGACCGGGAAAACACATATTAATACAATAGCGTGTGTGATTTTGTGTGTCATGCTTACATCAAAAACAACGACCTTCCGATTCTTTGTATGCTACTCATGAATTGACTTGTCCTTTTGACTAAGATCAAAGTGTAGTATCTGTTCCGATGGATACTGCACTCAATAGACTGGTATGGTCTTGGCCTTCGAGACTTGATTTACACCGGTCTATGGGTCTGTCCTGTGTAGTTCTAGGAGGTCCACCCTCCCAGGCTTCGCCTCCCTTCTTTGGGGAACAGTAAGTTTATTGCTTACTGCCTGGGGCGCCCCTACCGAGTAATGCCAACGGGGTTGCCTGGCAATTTTTAATGACTAGAGTGCTCACCTTCTCGAGCGCTGGCTTTTCAAACCCCACTTTCCCGACCCGACCTTCGGTCATATCTTACTTGTGGGAGTAAGATAAAACTGGCCTTATGCCTAAATTCTGGAGAGGAGTAAATAAATATTCATGAATTGGAGCAAAATTTAATTTAATCGAAAACATTTACAAAGTAAGATTTAGTCGTCGAAATATTGCCTTCACTAGAAATATTGTATATAAAGAAGGTTTGTAAATTGTTTTATGTAGTGTTCATTTTTAAAAAATAAATATACAAGTCCAAATCTTATCATATTTTATTCAAACATGTATAGTTAGGAACAAGATAATTAGTAT
>OY744538.1:89408864-89416364 GCA_963556195.1 Sepiola atlantica | reverse complement strand
TTATTTATTATTCCACTATCTTTTTTATATGTAACATAATTTCCCCCTCTATTCCGCTGAATAAGTATTTACTATAGAATAAGTATAAGTAATAATATATAAATATATATATATGTATATATATATGTATATATAGGGATATATATATATATAGGGATATATATATGTATATATAGAGATATATATAGGGATATATATATACATATATATATATAAATAAAGATGAATGAAACAAGAAAGATAGATATGTATAATTGTTCTATATCGTATATTGAGCTTAAACTATTTCACTATAGGTTCTATCCTCTCAAAGTATACTTTCAGTTTCATATTTTATAAATATAAACATATATAAAAATATGAATATATATATATATATATATAAAAATAAATATATATATATATAATTATAAATACATATTTATATAATTATAAATATATATATATATATAATTATAAATATGTATATATATTGTTACATAATTATTAATATATATATATAAATATATAGATATATAATTATAAATATATATATATATATAAATATATATATACATAATTATAAATATGTATATATATATGTATATATGTATATATGTATATATGTATATATTAAGAGAATGTGTGTTGCATAGTGAGAATAGGATTTAGCTATAGTAACGATGACACACCGATCTCATTGGTCCACCGACGTAAATTGACATTACGCTTGACCAGTACTTCATAGATAACGGTGTGAGGAGAACCATGTGCTGTATTTAATAACAATCTGTTCAAATTCAAAATAACCTACAAATTGATTGTACCCCAAAATGAAATGAATCAACGACAGTTCACATGCCGTTAAACGTAGCAGAAACAAAAAAAGGCGGGAAGTAATCGCGACAATCATCAAACGGTGATAAGACAGATTGCCGTCATTCTATTCTCATAATTGAAACTGTATTTTTGTCGCATGAATCAAAGAAGAAACAAACACTTTCTTACAGTCCAGCAATTACTTATATTGATTAGTCGAAGAGAGTTTTTGGCGCCATGAATAAAGTGTTATAACACATGCCAATTGAAACTTTCAACGGATATTATCATGGATTTATCTTTCTCCTTGACACGACAAATAAACAATTGAACACCCTTGAACAAGAGACTTAAAAACTAAAAAAAAAATGCATTCTTTTTAACAATAGCATTTTACAAAACTTTCACACTTTCTTGAAAATTGTAATTCAACCTGTCTTCCGACAATTATGGTTTTATAAAATCTCTGACAAGAAATGTCTTTTAAAACCTCTCCGTCTCTAACAGGATATTGTTTAAAAACACACAGTATTAATAAAAACACATCTATTTTAAAAAATATATCCTCCCTCTCTCCTTCTCTCTCTCTCTCTGTTTCTCTCTTTCTCTCTCTCTCTCTCTCTGTATTTCTATGTGTCAGTCTCGCTGTCTTTGTTTCTTTGTGTGTCTCCTAGTCTCTACTGTCTCTGTTTTTCTCTTTATTTCTCTGTCTGTTTTCTATGTTTATGTCTATATTTCCCTGTCGCTGTTCCAGTCTGCCTCTTCCTCTCTACATCTTTTCTCGACTTTGTCTTGTATATCTGTATGTCTGTCTATCTGTTTCTCTCTATTTGTCTCTCTCTACTTTATCTCACACCCCACACACCCCTTACACACACACACACACACACACACATATATATATATATATATATATATATATATATATATATATATATATATATATAAATATAAATATATATATATATATAAATATATATACATAAATATATAAATATATATATATATATATATATATATATATATATATAATCAGATTCATTTTATATTCCAATAACCAAGTTTTTATTATTATTTTTATTTTTACTTTTACTTTCTTATATTTCCAAAAAACACATAACATTACTGTAAGATGTATTTTTTACGGACCTTTTCTTTTGGCGTGAACCAAACAGCATTGCTACAACCTCGGACTACTAACCTGCACTTTATATATATATATATATATATATATATATATATATATATATATATATATATATATATATATATATATATAAGAAAATGGGTCGTTCATTTCAAAGCATTGCTGGGTGTGTATTATAAAATTGAAAATAGAAGCCTTTATCAATGCAAGATTAATTTATTATATATTTTTTACTTTAATCTTATTAATTTCGGAATAATATTCCATCATTAGAGTTAACCAGTATTGTGGCATTTTTTTCATCAAAAAACACAAAAAAAAAAAACTTCTTTTGTTTCTTTGATAAAATATCCTTGTTATGATGTATCCACGCCGATGTCGTTGGCGGTTATGAATTTCAATTCTGGTTGTAGAACGAAGAAAGCATTGGCATGTCAGAAGTTTAAGAAAAATGGGTCGTTCATTTCAAAGCATTGGTGAGTCAGTATTAAAAAATTGAAAATAGAAGCCTTTATCAATGCAAGATTAATTAATTTTCTATTTCTTTATTTTTACTTTAATCTTATTCATTTTGGAATAATATTCTATCATTTATATATATATATATATATATATATATATATATATATATATATATATATATGTAAATAGTTCATTATGAAATAAATAAATAAATCTATATATATGTATATATGAAATATTTTTATAAATATATATTTTTAATTTTAAAACATTTGTAGATAAATAAAATAACTAAGGGGAAAAAAGGGGGGGTTATTATAATTGAATCATCTAACTCTATAAAATAGATGTTCTGTAAAGTAGTAAACTCACCTTGAAAGGAACAACACAGGTAAGGAGAAACTATATTTAATAACTTTAGAAAAACAAATCTGGAGGCAAAACAAAATAAAATATTCGTACACTTTTTAATTAAAAAATAATTATTAAATAGGGAGGCGGTGTCTGATCAACACTGCTGGGATACCATGATAAAGAAATACTGTTTTGTTTTTAAAATCCCGAAACAGTTTTAATGGTAAACAACTGACGATCCCTTATATAAAACACATATATAAAATATATTTATATTAGAGTAAATTCTTGGAAGTTAACTAATATAGTGATTGCAGTAGATTGATTGACTTACTAGACAAACATCTTTCAACAAAATTTTTTTTTTTTATCATTCCAGTTTTTAAGGTTAAAACAACTTCCGAAACTATATATATATATATATATATATATATATATATATATATATATATATATATATATATATATATATATATATTATCCCTCTGGCATCGGACTCATTTTCAAAACGTGTACCCCCTGACAAACTTATTTAAAACCATTTGAACGTCAACCTTGATTGAAAAAAACCCTCACTTTCTTTAAAACAACATTTCACTTGTTCTTTGAAAGAGAAAACTCTTTTCTGAAAATAATGAGCTCTCTACCATACGAAAATACATTTATATTCTCTCTGACAAAAGTATTAAAAACATACAGTCATATCTGCTTAATACACTTTCACCCTAATTTACATACTAACACTTTCCCTTTTTATATATTCCAAGTTTTCATGAAACTTCGTTTTTTGAGTCTCATCATTACACACATAGGTTACAAATTACATCGAATTGCTAAGAATAACCTGTTTACTCTGAAGTATTCGATAATATTTAAGTTTTTTTTTCTTTTGCATGAAATCAATACGCTGTTCCAATTTGACAAAATTAGTTTTTTTGAAAACACGAATAACTTTTTATATTGAAATTCATTAAAAATGCAGAAATTATTCAAGAATAAACAGTTATATTTAACATTTTGAACTCAGTTCTTCGGATGAAAATCTATTTTAAAACCGGTGCTATTTTGTTTAGAGTTGCGGATGTGTAACAATTGAATAACAGTAGATTGAGTGCGAGACTAAACTTGTTCAATTAACATATTCCTGGATATCAGTGGGGTTACATTTTCATAGGCAGAACACACAGTCGCTTAAAATTCATCAGGATCCCTTTGCCGTCCACCTGCAAACCCTTACCCCAACCCTAACCATTATCTTAACCAAATATTACAATATTTAATTATGTATATACTGTTTAATTTACAAACAAAAAAAGTGTGTTACTAATATTATTGGCGCGAGGAAAATAATTAATACAAACAATATATTCCCATAGCTAAAAGTGCTTAATGCATACAATTTGTATTTAAAATTTCAAAAGAAAGAAAATGTTTATGGGATATATATATATATATATATATATATATATATATATATATATATATATATATATTATCGCAAGCATGAAGGGAAGACGCATTTTATCGTTCATGAATAAGACTTAATCAAGAAAAAAAGCCAGTCGACCGTTTTCGCCCTCTCTTAAACTAAGGCTGTATCGAGAGATTAAAAAACCGAGGGATTTAAAAAAGGGGGTTAAAAGAGAGAGTACATTTTTTTTAAATCTCTCGATCCAGCCTTTGTTACGAGAGGGCGAAACCGGTCGGCTCGCCTTTTTTAATTTTTTTTATTGATTAACTTATAATCAGGAACGATTAAATTCGTCTTCCCTTCATGCTTGCGATAATAACATTTTTACACTCCCAAAAATCATGATATATATATATATATATATATATATATATATATATATATATATATATATATATATACTACCGTAACCAAATGCAGCCAAATTTCAGATTGTAATATGAAGCTATAACAAATATCGAACAGATTTTCGATTCTCAAATACAAACTAAATACAGTTAAACCCTCTATAATGTTCACACAGGAAACAAACATAAATATTTTGATACTTTTTCTAGACACACACATGATAAAATCTAACAATAAACTATCATTAAAAGTATACCGCAAAACCACCCACAGAAACGACTATATACATTTCTATTCACACCATAATAAAAATAATGTATGATAATTGGCTTTTTGTTCTCTTTAATACTTAGATGATGAAATTAAATATATTATTAACTCTCTGAAGACATTCTAATGCTCCATACACTGCATATTTAATGCATAGAAAAACACCTTACGTATATTCTTTAAAAGCAACACACAAAATTCTCAAACACTTAATATTTATCTCATTAATAAACCTCTATATTTACCCATCCATTCCAATAACACAATTATTAGCAACACACTCAATGCCCTTGGAATCCCGACAATACAAACCTCTTCACAAACTATTAAACAGACACTAAATACAACTAAACAATCTTGAAATAAAACCACTTCTCACGCTGGTATATACACTACCACATGTAATAATTGTCATCAAACAAACATAGGTTAACATAACCGAGCATTTATTAAAATGCTAGGGGGACACATAAGATATATAAGAAATTACAATTCTTTAAACGCACTTTACCCCCACGTAGCTCTCTTTTAATTCTGAACAGGCTAAAACTATTAAAATAAATTTATCTCTGACCATGGATAATAATCTCATACCATCTCCTTCACTTGCGTTTGTCGATTTATATTTACCCTAATTTCGTTAAACTGAAAAAATTTGAATTTTATGTACTAGTGGTAGTATATTAATTTATTCTGACCATGGATAATAATATATACATTCTTTAATTGGTTTGTCGATTTATATTTACCTAATTTCGTTAAACTTTAAAATATCTTTAACTTAGTTAAATCATCCTTTCCTGCTGTCTTTCATACCACTCCCTTTCTAATGTATTGTAACTTGCATCTACGCAATATTTATAAAACATGTTAACAGGAAATGAGGAAGTAAAACTAACCGGACCTTTGTTCGTGAGAAGCCCAACGATTGGCTATGAAACAACAACAAATCTGATTGGTTAACTAGCTAGCCATGTATATAAAAACACCCGGCAAAAATAACTTCATGCATTTTAGCCTGAAGACTCCCCCGAGCATCAAACGCGGGAGCCTCTGTGTAGCTTAATTGTAATGACTAAATTTTTATAACTTACTAGCTAGCTCTACTTATGTATCGAGCTCTGTTGAAGTAAATACTGAAAATTGATACATAAAAAAGTATATCTCTTTATAAAATGTTATCTAAATACATGGAATAGTAATATATATATATATATATATATATATATATATATATATATATATATGTGTGTGTGTGTGTGTGCGCGCACGCGTGTATGTGTGTTCGTTTGTTGAACACTGTATACAGCGGTTAGCCAATCGCTGCCTTCCAAACAATATGATTAAACTCTAACCGATTAATGTAATTCTTCATTGTGGCCGAAGTTAGACGTCGATATTTGGAGTTCAACGTTACTTTTGTTTCGGGGTTCGAATCGTGTGAACGGTTTGATTCATTATCTCTACACTGACGATTCTGTAAGGAGGAAACGTATATGTATGTATATAATTACATTTTCATTGTTAAAATGATTATATATATATATATATATATATATATATATATATATATATATATATATTTATATATATATATATATTTGTTCACCCTCTCCACCTTCCGCACCACCTACATCGCATTGCTACAACCTCGGACTACTAACCTGTACTTATATATATATATATATATATATATATATATATATATATATATATATATATATATATATACACACATATATATATATATACACGGACATGTGTTGTGTTGACAGGATATAAAATGAAGCATGGTAATACGTATTTCATATTAAGGCATGTTTCCGTTAATATATTATATCGAACGAAGCATGATTTTAGTCTGAACATTCCCACGAAAATGAAAAACTGGAGCCTCTGTGTAGCTTAATTGGCATAAACATATTATCATTACTTACTATATGTTATATATATATATATATATATATATATATATATATATATATATATATATAAGACGTTTCTAAATGTAGTAACACTCATCTAATAATTGTACACACGCTCGTCAACGCGCTTCACTACAGCTATATATATATATATATATATATATATATATATATAGAGAGAGAGAGAGAGAGAGAGATAGATAGTTTTTACAACAATCACAATGATTGTATTTACAATTGTTTCAAACCCAATTTATATTTACAATCTGTATTTTTACAAAATTAAAATTTCATCATTTCTTGTTCTTTTTTCATAAGAACATTTAATGACGTAAAACATAAAAAAAATTCCGATCAGAGAAATCTATAAAATGCCCCATAAAAACAAAACAATACAAATAAATTGTTTGCACATGCTGAATAAATAAAAACGTTTTTACAAGCTTTTAAAATCCTTATTGTTAGCATGGACAACGAATTTAGTCTAAAACATGTAAAAATGTTAAATAAGAATCATAGCTTGAATACAAGACAAGTTTTGTTTTATTTGTTGTTCTCTTTAAAACTAATATGCGTACCAACTATATATGCGAATGCAGTTCAATATACTGACCGATAGAGGTGGAACTCAACTCAAAACAAACCGGCTCACCGTTTGTGTCCGTAGATCGATACTCGTTTTCTCTTTCCTATATCGGTTCTCGTTTGATCTAATCAAAAGAGTA
>OY744538.1:89396364-89398864 GCA_963556195.1 Sepiola atlantica | reverse complement strand
CTTGGCCTTCGCGGCTTGATTTACGCCTGTCTATGGGTCTGTCCTGTGCAGTTTTAGTAGGTCTACCCTCCCAGGCTTCGCCTCCCCTCTTTGGGGAGGAGTAAGTTTATTGCTTACTGCCTGAGGCGCCCCTACCGGGGAATGCCGACGGGGCTGGCCAGGCAATTTTTAAACCCCACTTTCCCGACCCGACCTTGGGTCACATCTTACTTGTGGGAGTAAGATAAAAAAAAACTGGCCTTCTGCCTAACTCCTGGAGAGGAGTAAATCAATACTACACAACTTACAAAAAAGTCGTGAAGGTCTTGTCTACCTACGCTTTCATACAAATACATATTTATGTCTTAGATACTGGTGACAGCAATGAGTCCGTATACTTTCGATAGTTAGCAGGATTTTTAAAGGTCATTATATGAAAGTTTTTTTGTTTTTTTTGACCAATGTATCTTTCACGAAATGTTTTCCAATGAGAACCCATGTTTATTCATACTGATCTTTGGTCTATCGTAAGAAAGTAAAAAAAAAAACTAAAATAATCTCTACATAATTAAAAATTGATTCCGAAATCAATTTTTCTACAGCTGTCTTTTAAAATATAGAAACGTCATAGTGAACAGTTAAAATATCGAGGAAGATCACAATAAAACAGAGCTAGTGGCAATGGTTAGAAATAAGGCAGACTCCATTCCTGAAATAAAATGGCGAATTGCGCTGAGGTGGACATCTTTCACAATAATATAATACATCATGAAGAGTAGAAGGCCCACTATAAACATTAAACGGAAATGGTTCAACAAAAAAGGCATCTCTGTTATAACATATGTTAGTGAAACATAGTAACTCGATAATGTAGCAATAGAAAGGTTAAGAGTGGAAGTTAAAAATTGAGCACATCATGTTCGGAATCATTTTACGTGAAATAAAAAAAAACTCGCCTAGACTAGACGGAAAACTGAAGAAAGCGATATCATAATAGAACAAAAAAAAAAGATGAACAAGCCACCTTGCGAGTTATACGAAAACAGCGATAAAAAACGATAGAATTGACTCCGATTAATTTCATAATAAATTGATACTCCATTATAAATTTATATTTTACATTTTCATATTATACCTTCAAAATTAAATTTAAAAACGATCTGGTTAGAGTTGGCATCTCAGTCAGTTTTTTTTATCGAGAACCAGATAAAAATAGACGTTAGCAATAAATGTGGCTTACAGTATTTTTTAAACGATATACTTTTTGAATAATATATTTTTAAAATTTAATTTTTTAATTTTTCATTACTTTTGGGTTTATTTAACTTTTTAACCTCATTTTTTAAAACATAATTTAGACGAAACTTATTTAAACCTTTAACGCAAATAAAGGCTCAGATAAAAAGTGCAGTTAGCAAAAACTCGGGCTCACGGGAGTTTAAAAAAATATTTTTTAATTTTTAATTGTTATTAACTTTTTAAAAGTTTTATTACCATTTTCAATCTCACGTATCTTTCTATAACACATAATTTATATTATACTTATTTAACAGTACAAAGCAAATAACGTATCCGATCGTGGTTTATGCGAGATCCTCCATTTTCCCTTTCAAGTGACAACAAAGTTGTAAATAGCCGGGAGGATAACACGTTCTGAGCTTGAAACCAATCGTACTGATGCTGTAAATGTTTTCTGTACGGAATAATAAATAAATATTACGCTGGCGTATGTAGGTACACATAATTAAATATTATTTACTTATATATATATATATATATATATATATATATATATATATATATATATATATATATATATATATATATATATATATATATACATATATATATATATATACATATATATATATATATATATATATATATATAGTAAGCAATGAAAATATATATGGCAAATATGCCATATATATTTTCATTGCTTACTACCTAGCTCTACTTACGTATCGAGCACTGTTGAAGTAAATACTGAAAACTGACACATAAAAAATTATATCTCCTTATAATATTTTATGTTGATACATGAAGTACTAATATATATATATATATATATATATATATATATATTAATTTAAAATAAATAATATTAAATTATTTTTACCTATATACGCTAGCGTTTCGAGCTAGACGGTCGCACAGTTCAAACCCCTTGCCACAGAATCAACCTTGGATCCGTAAGCAATCGCTGTAAAATTAGGCCACGGAGTATATATATATATAAATATATATATATATATATATATATATATATATATATATATATATATATATATAGTCTCGGAAGTTTTTTTAACCTTCAAAACTGAAAAAAAATGTTTTTCGTTGAAAGATTTTTGTCTAGTAAGTCAATCAATCTACTGCAATAACTATATTAGTTAACTTCCAAGAATTTACTCTAATATAAATGTATTTTTATATATGTTTTTTTTTATATAAGGGATCGTCAGTTGTTTACCATGACAACTGTTTCGGGATTTTAAAAACAAAACATTATTTCTTTATC
>OY744538.1:89386364-89391364 GCA_963556195.1 Sepiola atlantica | reverse complement strand
CGGGGGGGGGGAAGGAGAAAAACCAAAGGCCGTTTCTTTTTTATTCGACGTCATGCAATAGGTAGTACTTTCTCCCGTGCAACGCCGGGCGACGAGTTCCGCTAGTTACTAATATATTATTAAATATTTAAAAAATAAATTAGTATATACAAATTATTATATATTTATATTGGGTACGTCTTCAATTTTTTCTTCCGACACTATTTTTTTCAAATTTCGTATTGTGGTTCTTGAAATTTCTCATACCCCCTAAAGGAAGGCTAGTACTTTAATTTATTTTATAAACATAATACCTGCAGAAGATTTAACATACATTTTTACAACACCTACATATTTTTTTCGTAAATGATCTGTGCCTCTTCCTTCACTTTTGTCCGAATAATTTATCAGCAGTTGAGTTTAGGACAGAACCCCATGAATAAAATATCTTTATTAGGTAGGCAGTTTATTGTTTGTAGATCTATACGAGAAACGGATAGTGGCTTTCAGATACGTCATAAGATATGGTACTGCTGTCAAGACTTCGGCGCTGCGGCTCAGATAAGATATTTTTGATTTGACAGAGTTTATGTTTAAAAAGATATCATCCGCTCTGTTTTCTACAGATCTGTTCTCAAAGAGAAGACGCTGCTTGTCTTTTTTTCTAATAAAGCGTTATTTGAACGGGAAGATACCGACTGAGTTTCAATCTACGGTTCGTCTTTGTATATCTTTCACATTAAGAACCTTTGTATGACAATTTCAAGAACTATTACTTCCTAATTACCGTGTGCCTAACAGCAAATGAATTTCCATGGGCAGAGTTTGGAACAGCACACACGGATTTCAGACATTTATTAGAGAGTCAGCTTCTTTCTTTTTGTAATCCTACACGTAAAACAGGCGGTGGCCATTCAGATGAATCGAAAGATAGAGTACCACTACCAAAGTGACTAAGCTAGTTAATGGAGCCTGCCCTTTTCTGTTTTTTTACGGATCCTTTTTGACAGACAGGACGTTGATAACCTTTCTCTACTCTATCGTTATTTCAATGAGAGTATATAAACTGAGTTTCAATCTATGGTTCGTTCTTGTAAATGGATTTCAAGAAACTTACCTTCCCCGCAACTGTGTGCCTAACACCGAAGGTAATTTCAATGAACAGAGTTTTGTTTTCATAAACAACGGTACATTCCGTAGAAAATAGTTCCTTTCCACTAATTTACCATCTGTGAAACACGTTGCCAACAAATTGATACCATGAGAAATAAAACATGGTCATTTAAATGTTGTATTAATACTCCAACTGCTTCGAGTTTGGATGAATTATCTCCCTTATCTAGCCTATTCTATTAGAAGTTAACTTACAAGTACAATTATTTAATAAGATACATGTATGAATGAATGTATAGATTATGTATGTTGACATATTTTTAAATAAATATGTGACCGCTTATCAAGCCGCGAAATCCACTGAAGGATGAGGTTGATTTGGTTATCAGTTAGCAGTTAACCACACGTTTGAGAGAATTGGAAAAGGTGGGGTAAATGGTCAGAATTTTAAGAATTTTCGTAGAAAGCTTGACGAGCATTTGTTAATATTTGACTTGAAACCACTACGTTGTACTCAGATGTGACATTCTTGAAAACAACTTGGTTTATTATAGTGCTGTTTAGTTTTAGGTAGACAGAGACAGGAATATTTTTTCAGTAGTTGATGCTTGATAAATCTATGCCGTGAATGTATTATAGGGGGGGGGGGAGAGATCGGTATAGCACATACGATGAATATAAACATACAATAGAACAAGGTTAGTGTTACACCGGCCGTTCTTAGACAGGAGAAACTGCACCGGTTGTCACTATAAATAGTGCGAGTCACCAGAGACACAGAAGACAAAGCACAGTCTTGTAACTGTCTAGCCAAGTGCTAGTCGCTTTCTTACTTTGTTAATACACTTGTTAAACCAACCCTCGACTTGACTTCCTTTATTTATTATTTACTGTTGGACAACTTCACAACTGTTAGCAATGTATTTTCTTTGGGAAAATGGCTGCAGAAAAGAGAAAATATCATAATACACTTTTGTACATATAGTTGAATATTTTCGTATATATTCTGTGTATATGTGTAGATCCCGTTAGAAATACGCAATACTGTCTTGGTTCAGTCAGAAGATTCATTGTTATTGGGAGCCCATTAATATTACGTTTAATATAAGGATGTGATTATAAGCCATACTAAATGTTGGATAATGAAGTTTATATTCACAAACCAATGATCTGCGCATCCCTCGCCGATGAAGAAGCCCCGGTGGTTGTGTCATTAATTAACTTTATATTAAGTTGATGATGTGTGTCTTCTCGTTTTAATCAGATTTTGATTACGTCAGAATAACGAGACCTTACTGGATTCGATTATAGGTTTATGTAAGATATCATGGAATTGGATGCAGGCTTAGCGAAGTATACAGGGTGGGCAAAAATAAGGGTCCTATTTTTAAAAATTCATAACTGTTTTATTTATTGATTAAAAATTTTTTTTTTTTTAGAATAAGTAAAGGACCCCTTCCGAAGCAAGCATGAGCCGTATTAGCCCTCATTTAGAAAACATTATTTTTGCTTAAAAAACTCAAAACAGTGTAAAAAACAATACTTTAGTTTTTGTAAGTTTTAAGAAGTGTTTTTCGGCTAAAATTTGTTTTGTTTATTTCAAAAAATCTCGGAAGGGTCAGTCTACACACACATAAAGTTTGGTGAGTTTAACTTTTATTTTGTGGAAGTTATTCAAATTCAAGTTATTCAAATTTAAAGATAGGACCCTTATTTTGGCCCACCCTGTATATACTCCGAGAAAAGAACAAAATGCGCCTTTGATTAGCGTTGAACATGTGCAAATATCGACACAAGAAAGAACATCTACAAGAGGTTCAATGTTTAAGAAAGTAACCGCGTATTTAACAACTTGGGTGTTTGACCTTTAACCTTAAGTCTTACCCTAACACCAATATAGTACATGTTTTTCTTTTTCTTTCTGAGTTAGTACCGAGTAATGCCGGGGCGCCTAAAGCGTTATATTATTCATGCGGATATGAAAGCGCTCAGGGGCGGAAACTTTATTCAAGACTAGCGGAACCCTTCGCCCGGCGTTGCGCGGGAGAAAGTACTACCTATTGCATAAAAAAGAAACCGCCTATTGTTCTCCCCCCCTCTACCGTGTTGGTGAATGTTTTAAATTGAAAAAAAAAAAGAAAAGTAAAAGAATGCAGAATGGGATCGAACGCCGATACTGGCGATAATAGCGAAAATGAAGCCTCCATTCTTAACCATTGCGCCACAGTTACAACTTGACATTATTTGTCAAAATAGGCCACTTAAGCTAAGCTTGTTTACGAAAAATAAAGTTCAACAATGACACGGTTTAGGTCATTTATTTGAGAAGGGTTAAAGGTATACGATTTTGAAAATATAAATGTGTCGGGGTCTAACAGTATCTTGGCGGCTGTTGAATTAAGTATTTGAAAATATAAATGTGTCGGGGTCTAACAGTATCTTGGCGTTTGTTTAATTAAGTATTTGAAAATATAAATGTGTCGGGGTCTAACAGTATTTTGGCGGCTATTGAATTAAGTAGGAAGTCGATTTAACGAAGGAATTGTAGCCGTCATGTTTGAAGAATAAATGTTGCAGGAACTGTGTTCGTTAATGTCATTCGCTTAATTCCGGAATGAATGTGAATGTGGAAATCATAGTTAGAAATAGGAAAAACGTAATCTGATATTCGCGGAATATCATCGGATTCAACGGGAGCGGTCATTATTTGTTTGCGTATTGCTTTATATTATGTAGTAAATTAATACCAGGCAAATAATAAATAAGGACGGACTGTTTTGTGAAAAGTAAACTGTGTTTATTAGTACCCGGTGTCGATGAGTGTAGTCACAGTACACAATTGTTAGGGGGGAAAGTCTTTGCTACCACCTATATGGAGTTGGTTTTTCGGAGAGACGTTGATGGTGGGCCAAATGTAATATTGAGTGTTAGGTTGGAAAAAATAATAACAACTTTACTAAAACACGCTCGAGTGAATAAGTGTAGTATAGCGGTGAGTTTAGTAGCCTGTGATGTATGTGGTTATTTTCCTATACTCCGAGAAGGTACAGGGGAAAAAACGTCTCTACTTTATATATTAGATAAACGCAGTGATGAAATTAAAAAAAAAAAAGTCTCTATGTGATCAAACTCTCTAAACAGTATACACCCGTACATGTCACAAAGTGACTAACGAGTACCTACATGTTTAAAATGTTCTAAAATATCCTCGAGTTGCCTTTGCGCCTTGATAAGTGGTGACTCTTAGGTAAAAAGAAAACATCCGTAAAAAAAGTAAAGCCAACAAAAATCGAAACAACTTTTTCTGTATCGTCACTAAGGCTGTCTGTAAATACCCGCTTTCTAAGAAAACATTCACCAAACTTTTATGTTATTTGAAAAACTCAATCATGTTCTGCAAAGCCAAACACCAAAAACATGTTTCCTCTATAAAACAACCAAACAAAACACCATGAATAAATATTTTACCATATAAAGAACTTAAAGCATAACTTTAACCAAAACGACCTGATTGGCTATTAAATAACCCGAAAAGGGTTGATATGCCGTAAAACAAAACAATCAAACAATCAAACCAACTAAACTCCACACAGAATAAAGAAAACAATGATATCGTTTGATATTCTTAATACCGAGTTCGAATAATTATTATAATTTATTTCATGTAATTCCTCTGATGATACGATTTTAATTTTTGAAAAGCTTGGCTTAAAAAAAACAAACATGTTTTAATCATGTTTACCTTGCATTAAACAACCGAAGATACAATATATTTGTCATCGCACATCTTTATTTCTCTTCATTCATTTATCTTTATAATTGCTCTATCTCGTATATTGAGCTTAAACCATTTCACTATGAGTTCAATTCTCTAACAGTGTACTTTTGGTGTCATATTTTATATTGTT
>OY744538.1:89378864-89383864 GCA_963556195.1 Sepiola atlantica | reverse complement strand
TTATAGAGATATTATATTCAATCTGAGCCTTTGGGTACGAACATGTTCAAACGTAAAGGTGACAGGGTAACTGACAGGCAGATATTATTATAGAGATAGTGTATTCAAGCTGAGCCTTTAGGTACGAACATGTTCAAACGTAAGCGTGACAGGGTAACTGACATACATATATTATTATAGAAATATTGTATTCAATCTGAGCCTTTAGGTACGAACATGTTCAAACGTAAGCGTGACAGGGTAACTGACAGGCATATATTATTATAGAGATATTGTATTCAATCTGAGCCTTTAGGTACGAACATGTTCAAACGTAAGCGTGACAGGGTAACTGACAGGCAGATATTATTATAGAGATATTATATTCAATCTGCGCTTTTAGGTACGAACATGTTCAAACGTAAGCGTGACAGGGTAACTGACAGGCAGATATTATTATAGAGATATTATATTCAATCTGCGCTTTTAGGTACGAACATGTTCAAACGTAAGCGTGACAGGGTAACTGACAGGCAGATATTATTATAGAGATAGTGTTACGCTTCTAAAAAATTGGATGGATCGATTAAATGTTCGCGTTAAGCGACAACAATTTTATTTCAAACTTAACACTTTAATAATTTATTTTTTATATTGGTTTGAAAAAAGTGAAAAAAAAAACATTTCATAGGGGAAAAATAAAGTAGTATAAATGATTTTTTGGTATATAATAAATGATGTTGCAAATATCCAACAAATAACATAGTATTTTACAAGTATAACAACACACTACAATATATGCATCTAAATAATCATAATACACTAGAGAATCATAAAATAAATGTTTACTTACCATTATAATGACGAGATTTAAAAGTTCACGCTCTTGAATTAGGAAGATAAAGCACTGAGGACACTCGTCCGTTACATTGAATACACTAATTACCTATTTAGCGGATGTGCTGATGCAACATCATACTAATACCTACTCACGCTTACCAACAGGCTTGTTGCAGATGTGAAACAAATTGCAGTTTAACAGATTTTCGTTGAATATTATATTAAATATGCATTTTGTTTGAATGTACCATATTTGAAACAAAAAGCATTTAAGGTTTAAGTGTGACAGACTAACGGAAACACAACTGATCTCATCAAGAGATGCTTTTACATAACTAAGGTAAGATACATCCTTTCAATCCACTTATAACATAACGAAGAGCTTCTCTGTCTGTCTGTCTGTCTGTCTGTCTTCACTGTTTTTTACTAAGCGATAACAAATGGTCTTAAAACGAGGCTATGTATCAAAACCGGTTCTTACATATAGTGTGGGGTCAGCGATTCGTGCTCGATTTTATTTTATTGGGGGAAGGTAAAAAAGTATTGGGAGGGGGGTCGAACATTTTGTTTTCCTTTTTAAACAAAAAATATTTCTTTGCGCGGGGGAGGGTAAAAAAAGATTCTGTGTGTGTGTGTGTGGGGGGGGGGGTGTGACACATTTTTTTTTTTAAACTAAAAATATTGTTGGTCCGAAACAAAGAAAATCAATGTCTAACCACCCAAGAAATATGACTGGGCCTCCATCCGTTTACGGGTGAGCGTTCATTTCTGACGCGGCAGAAACATGACAAACCGATTGAGCAACAGACAAAACCTCTCCTCACAATGCAAGGACGCATCTAAATGAAACCGTGGTTGTTATCGTTTGTCATAATGTCCACTTCCTGATAAGCAATACATAATTTGGCGGGACAAACGATAACTGCTTACATATCTGATTACATGTGAATAATGCCATTCTTCATCTTACAACGTTAAAGATAGACACACGCTGGTCGTTGCAGTTATCTTGTCAGTTGGGCCAATTATTTCCTCATCTGAAAGTTTTGGGGTCCCATCATGTGGTCGACATCAAGAAACAGGTCAAAATCTGTTGTGCCCTGTAAGGGCCGATAATCAATAAGACAACGCGGTGGTACATTGACAAGAGTACTTGTTTATAGAAGTACATAATAGGATGTTGCAGTAAGACTGATTCGAGTCTGATTCGACGCTTCGTCGTAAGCTCTTTTATGCATAGTGTCTGGAAGAGTCCATATTGTCACGGAATAGGGTAGATCATCGTCTCATCATAATAAAATTAAGACATGTCACAAATGGTGTTTTGTCAAATCTAGATTGACACCCCGCAATTTAAACCAATATGAGAAAGATCATTCTTGTTATTACTTAATTGTTTAAAAGTATGTTTTTTTGTTTTATTTAAGTAACCCATGATTTGATTGTATTTTAATCGAATAATTTCTTTCAAATTTAATTTACATGAATTAATTTTACTTTCATTTGTTCAGTAATTTAAATAATTTTAAACGTAGTATTTGTAAATAATCTGTTAATATTTGAGAAATCTACAACTAAGAAATGTTAACTATTAGTGAGTATCTTAGTTAGTATTAATGTTAGGAAAATGTATGTTTTCCTTTGGATTCATTCTTATGAATAAACAGCATATATTGTAGACTGGAAAGGTCAGAAAAGTTCAAATGAATGACCTTCTTATATGTCAACCGGAAACCGGATATTACGTATGAGATGATTACGGAAGAATTAGCGGTTGCTACTTCTCGTGTAGGCATCTGTGGAAGTTCAGATAGAGAAAACATGTTTCAATATGATTTGACGAAGTGTTACATGAATTAATCAAGCCATTAGCATCCTAGAAAGGATCAAAGTGTAGTATATATTTATGATATAATTATATGAATGATAAATAATATTTTCAAACGAAATAGGGATATGTTTAATAGGACGGATCTAGAGTAAATGTTGTATTGAGGTGACTGAGATGATACTAGTAAAAATAAGGATACGTACTGTTTTAACTTTAAACAAATACATAGAAGACATTGCCAAGGCTGCTGCAAAGAAAGTGAGCTCCCTCAATCGTGCTAGAAAACCTCTCATACCTGACAGCATTCTATATATCTAGAAAGTCCCCATCCGCCCATGCATAAAGTATTGTTGTCACATCTGGGCTGGTGCATCATCTACTAGTCTCTCCCTCGTAAACAAGGTCCAAAAAAGAGTATCTAATCTAATAGGTACTTCACTATCCACCAAACTCCAGTCACTCTCTTACCGCTGCAATGTTGCACATTTGTGCTTGTTTTACAATTACTTCTATGCAATGTGTTACGATGCACTTCTTACTCTGCTGCTTGCTCGACGTAACACTCGGCAAACCCGACAATCAGGTAAATCCCATCCATTACCCGTGGAAGTGCCAGAATACGGAGAGCCTTCTCCTCCAATAGCTTATTTCCTCGTGCTGCCGGTCTTTGGAACATCCAGCCTGCTCCCTGTTTCCCTGACTTTACCGACATGCAGAAATTATACAACTAATGTTAACAGACATCTCGCTGCACAGCTCCCGTTTAGGAGTATCTTCCTAAAACTTTAACCTTAATTCTCAGTAGCCCCTTACGTCTTCAGTGGCAACTTGCCTTGTTTGGGGTGAACTATCTGAAAAACACGATGACCAACGATACCGATATTTCGCACACTTTTGATAGTCTTGTACCTAATTTGTTTTAAATGTAATTTTTAATATTTTCTGCAAATAGATAATTACAAGTATAGTATATTTTATGTGGATGTGCAATGCTCATCCATGCCCAATCTAGAGTGCCTCTTTTTTGCAGGGAGTGCACGTAAACCTACCTTTTGACTTGTTGCACTAGACGATCAACTGCTGACATAAATAAATTATTTTCTGCACGGAAGATCTGGCGTTGTATTTATTAATTATAAATAATATTACAAGCGAGAGACTGCTTTGATTGCGAGACATCGTGATAGCACACACATATATTAGTACACCAGCTAAAAATTATATGATTCCAATACATATGAGAGGTGATATTATTGAGACTTTAAAGATAATAAATGGCATTTCTTACTATGGTGGGCATTTTTTAGTATTTCTTCTAGATCTGAAAGGTTATTTTCAAAACAGTTTTCAAAAACCAGATCTGTTAACCAGTTAAGTTTTGTTGCTCACAGAGTAATATGTTTTTGGAATAAGTTGCGAGATCGGATTAAGAACAGCAATTGCGTGGATCAGTTTAAGATAAAGTTGGATACATTCAGAGAAAGTGGTAAGAGGGAAAGATTGAACGGGAACTTTTAGGACTTGTGAAATGAAATATTTAACAGAATTTAATCTGGATATCGATACTGTATTAAGAGTTTAATTTTTTGTTAATAGTTGAATTGAGAAGATATTTAAAAGGGAGATGACCAAGGAGGCATAACAAACAATAAATAAATAAATAAATACAGTTTTAATTGTTAATGCTGAATGAATATAGTATTGTAAGATATTGGGTGAATAAAAACACAAGTATATACAATAATTAGTTGAGAATAACTGTAAATGCAAACCGCTGAGAGTTTAGCCGGGGTCAACTCTGTAATCCCAATGTAAAAAGTGATGTTTGTTTAAATATAATACAAAGAGATATAACGTTACATGGCTCAAAGAGATAGTGTGATAGAGAACGGAATGTGTAAAATGATATGTGTTGACAAAATATAATTAATCAGTTATTTTTCGCCCTCTTTCTGTTTAACCTTAATAGTCAGGGATTTAAAACAAATATCAAGTTGAATAAACCTCTTCCTTTTTCCATTAATATTGCTTTTAAGACATAAAAGAAACTTATTTATCGAGTGTACTTCCCTCGATATGAGAGGATCAAGCAGAAACGTGTACAACGATATCATGCGACAACCAAATGTAGGAATATTAACCACAGAATCCCGCTAGGTTCAGCCACGCTGATGATACGTAGAACGACGAAACATGACTCTGTGGATAAACTGTGAATGTTTGTCTTTCATCTCCTAAACTTTTTTTAACTGGACATTTTTTTCACTGGACATACTTAGCATTGTCGACACTTTTATTACACACTTACTTCTACATTTTATGCATAAAAAATTCAAATTATGACTTAATT
>OY744538.1:89361364-89373864 GCA_963556195.1 Sepiola atlantica | reverse complement strand
TTTTTTTTGTGTTGTGTTTTAAGAATTTGTTGCTGTAATTTTTTTCTGGTTTGTGTTGGTGGGGGACAAAGGTGAAAGCAATAACGGGCGAGAAAAAACAACAAAAAAAACGAGGGAGGTATGTGATCAAAAGAGAGAGAAAGAGAGGAAGAATGGAAATGTTAAAAAAGGTGGATGTGCTGAAATGACATGTGCACGCGAGGACAGAATATGCGTATTTAGAAAAAAGAAAGAAAGAATGTATTAGAAAGAGAGAGACAGAGACAGAAAGAGCATAGAAAGAAAGGGATTGATATGCCACTCTGTGGCCGAAATCTTTTGTTTTTAGAATGTATATGCGTCTTAAAGAGAGAGAGAGAGAGAGAGAGAGAGAGAGAGAGAGAGAGAGAGAGAGAGAGAGAGAAGAATTGAAATGTTAAAAGAGATTGTTTTAAAAAAATGTGCGCGCGAGGTCAGAATATGCTTGTTAGAAAGGAAGGGAGAAGCGAGAGCGCATAGACAGAGAGAGAGGGAGAGAGAGAGAGAAAGAAAGCGCCCGTGGGTTTTGAAAACTGCTAAAAAGTGTTGCAGGAAAATAACGACGACAGCGGCGGGTGATCTGATGGTGTCCGGGTTGGAGTTTGACGACATGTCAATACGTTATGGTGTCGGGCGCTGTTCTCTTTTCCCTTTATCTTTTGAATTATGTTGTATTGTATTGTGGAGATATGTTCTCCATTGGTTCTGTCGGTTTCGGTTTGATTTTTTTGTTGTTGTTGGGTGGAATGAATTTTTTTTTTTGATGTATTTTGATGTATTTGTTACATGGAGGATTCCGGGTTCCTAATGCTTGAGTGAATGATATTTTACTATTTAGAGGATGGAGAAATTTAAAAATGTAATTTAAAAAAAAAAAACAGTTCTTAAATTGAATGTTACGTGGGTCAGCAAAGTGTTAGGGTTAAAGTGATCTTGTATTTGAGTTGATTAGGTTCGGGCAGCTGGCGGCAGCTAGAGTTGGTTTGGGTCGGATCGCGGAAACCCTTGGACAGGGTTGATTTTATCGGGAAGAATCCCCGTGTACAGAGTATGTACAGGCTTGGAAGGTCAATGAGGGATGCCCGGCGTTTGCTCGTATGCTCTCTTTTATAGAGTACCCATGGGTTAGTGGCGAGGCTTGTGGTAAAGCCTGCATACGTTAAAATTGCGAACGGGAGAATGACGGTGATATGGTCATTCTGTGGGACCACGAGAAAAGGACGGTGGTCAGTTATGGAAATTGTTGTTTTTGTGACCCAGGTGTGCCCAACTGCGCCGATAGAGTGTGTGAAAGTTGTGTAAAATGTTAAGCTTTGAAATTGTGGTCCCATTTTTTTTTGTGGATTTTGGATGTTTGCCGACGAGTGTGCTGCGAAGATACCCCACCCCCTCACCGCATAGATAGGGACACGGGAAGGGAACGCATAGAATTGGTGTCTGCTCAACACCAGTGGGGATGGAGTTAAGCTGGGGTGTGGTGTGACTCGGGTGCGCGCGTCGGGGCGGATAGAACCATGGGGATCGATTTTTTAAAAAAGGAGGTACCGGGTGTTAATTGGATTTAATTATAAGATTATAGGTTGGGCCTAGTTTGTGGTCATTCGGCGTGTTCCGGGAGCAGAGATGATTCGATGTGACATTTCGCCCAATACCGTATCGACTAGATAGATCCATGGGATGGGGCCCTCGACGTTTAATGAACAGGGTTGGGAGTTAGAAACTGGGTGTTTGTTCGCTGTCATTCGCGACGGGAGCACGGGTGTGTCAGAAATGTATGGTCCATATATAGCAAGCAGTATAGCGACGGTACCTTCAGTAAGCTTCGAGGCTGACCATTAGAGAATAGGTTAATGAAGGTTTTTTTGTTCTGTTTTTTGTTCCCCTATTTCGCGAGAATAAAACGTGCAGTTAGTTTTAATCGGTTGTGTGCCGACCGTTTGTTGAAGTTATCTAAGAAAGTGATGGTGGCCCGAAAGTGCAACATACCGGGAATTTTAGGGAAGTGGTCGAGCACGGAGAACGTGTGTGAGCAAGAGCAAATCTATGTGGTAGATTTTGCAGGAGATATAGGCGAGAAACGCCTGATGTTGATTTATGACAGGGGATGGCTTTTTTTTAGCCGGTAACGACCGTAGGGAGCAAACTCTTCCACATCCCGGAAACATTGTCATGTGGTGCCGAAAAAAATTCTGGCAGGGGTGAAATGATGGTAACCCCAGGAGTGCTCAGGCTCGGATTTTTACCAGTCCCAGGAAGGGGTTGGTTTTTAAAAAAAAAAGAGAAAATCTTGGGATTTTTTGTTTTTTTGTTTATAGGGAAGGAAGGAGTGTTACAATACTGTAGGGCCCCATTATGCAAGGCACAGTAGGTTAACTAGTATCAAATAGCTAATTTTGTTATTGAAAAATAAGTTTTGTTTCTGGACTCAGAAGTGAGTTCAGAGAAGTGTTTGATCCAAGAATAGTCATAATAAATTTAGACCTGACGTGACCTTTGAGTCAGAGATCAGAGTGAGTCGTTTTTGTCCCCATATCGTGCGTGGGAATGATGATTACGTCACCACAGAAAACAAGAAATTAGCTTTTTAGAATAAGTCTGAGCTTAGAGGCGATACCGTTCAGACCGGGTGCGAGCATGTAGCCGGCAAACTGGTAAGGCCCCGTTCTGGGAGGGCAGAAGATATCCCGAAAGGAAAGAAAATAGCCGAAGTATGAGAGAGTCGAGACCGGAATCCCCCTGACAGCAACCGAACCAAGAGATAAGAAAATTGTGTGAGAATAAAGAAACTTGTGTGAAATTTCCCTTCAAGAAAATTCGTGTCTCGTGTATTCATTCTGTCTGAGACAGACCTCTTCCTTCGATCAAGACGACACAGCCAGCGAAGACTAGACGAATCACAGGCCAAAGAAGAAAACAGAAGATAAGGTAAACCTTGAGATTTATTTGAGAACTTTTTAGAGACTTTAAGATACGTATAAATGAACAGAGGCCGTAATTGAAAAAGGCTTGAGATGCCGTGAACAGATTCGTGGTTTTAAAAAGGCCTGAAGGGCCGTAAATTGATACGTGAAGATTTAAGACTGTGGTTACAAAATGATATGAGTAGACATGTAGCGTGTATCGTTACATTGGGTATTTTGGTAGCCGTGACCTGCCGTTTCCAACATGAAACGGTTCGATATCGATCTGGTGTTGTGATGAAGTACGAGCACATCGTGTGGTCCGAATTAATAGAAAATGAAAAAAAAAAAAAAAGGACGAGACACGGGGTGGAAAATTGTTGAGATACACAAAAGAGAGACACAGTTAATTATTAAAAGACACAGAAAAAAAGAAAAGAAAAAAGAAAAGAAAAAAAACACATTTTGTTAAAAAAAGAAAAAAAAAGAAGAACGCACACATACACAGCCCATTATTAAATTACGCAGAAAGAGGTTTAGAGTTTTTCGAGTCGCGACTAAAGACGACATTGTCGAGTGAAGCCCATTTTTCCTTTCTTGACAAGAGCACCAAGGAAGGATATTCCTTTTCTTAAGCTGAGTTGTTAACACTGTGGATTTCCAGACGCGCGGTCTTAAGAGACATTTTATCTTTCGATTGAAAAACAAACCGGACAGCGGTCAAAGGGAGATCACTCGGTTGGAACGAATTATTCCGTCTTTCGATTAGACGGCCTTTCAGCGGGGCTTCCAAGTAATCAAGACAGCAAAACCCTTTGTAAAAGAAAAGAAAAACCCAAGAACGACTCTTCTGTTAAAAGAAAAAGAAAGTACATGAATTCTCGAAGAGAAGATTGAGATACGAACAATCCATATTCATTCTTCTTCCACAGGCGAAATAAAGAGGAAATAAAATTAATAATTTCAGTATTCCATCGTGTTTTGAATTTCTTCTATCTTGGCTCCCTGAGTGACCGAGCATTGCAACATTATCATTATTATTATTATTATTGTTATTATTATTATCATTATTATTATTATTATTATCATTATTATTATTATTATCATTATTATTATTATTATTATTATTGTTATTATTATTATTATTATTATTATTATTATTATTATTATTATTATTATTATTATTATCATTATTATTATTATCATTATTATTATTATTGTTATTATTATTATCATTATTATTATTATTATCATTATTATTATTATTATTATTATCATTATTATTATTATTATTATCATTATTATTATTATTATCATTATTATTATTATTATTATTATTATTATCATTATTATTATTATTATCATTATTATTATTATTATTATTATTATTGTTATTATTATTATTATCATTATTATTATCATTATTATTATGATTGTTATTATTATTATCATTATTATTATTATTATCATTATTATTATTATTATTATCATTATTATTATTATTATCATTATTATTATTATTATTGTTATTATTATTATTGTTATCATTAGTATCATCATTCTTTTTATTAATCAGTTTATAGTCTAACTTTATCCATCATGATACACGTTACAAACCTACGAGAAACTCACTTCGTTAAATAAATGATAGAGATGTGAATGCCATGGTACGAATGACTTCCAATTAACTCTGACAACGTTATTCAAACAACCCAAGGGGCTGTGACATTTGTTTCTGCTTGGATGTTTTATATCATGATATGTTCCGCGAAACAATAGAAAAAATAACTTGAAAAGACATATGATCGATGGAGTAATTAATTAGATTCCGTTAATATTTATGGTCGAGAAGATGAGCCGTTCTTATCTAATAATCACTTCATCATTGTCCTACGTCATTTTGTTCCAGGTTTGTTCTGTTATTGCTGATTATTTTCTTACATAGAAACAATCGTATTGATTCAGAATTTCACTATGAAATATGCATGCATCGCTTCTGGGTGTATATACATTTGCGAAGCCATATTGTTCATAAAAAGTATGTATGTGCTATTTTTTAAGTCAAATGTAATAAAGTTTACTATCAGGATTCGTTCTTACGTTCAATAAATTTAATTTTGAGAATGTATTTACGTATATTAGTAACCATATGCCAGCTATATAATCAAAAGGACATCGTCTCTATAAATGTCGAGGTCATTTGTATTTTGATACATTATAAATAGCAAATAATCCAACATCACATTTTTTACGTATGTATGAATATGTTATATATATATATATATATATATATATATATATAATGGCCGGGATCAAAGTGTAGTATCTGTTACGATGGATACTGCACGCCGGTCTATGGGTCTGTCCTGTGCAGTTCTATGATGTACACCCTCCTGGGCTTTGCCTCCCCTCTTTAAGGAGGAGTAAGTTTATTGCTTACTGCCCGAGGCGCCCCTATCGGGGAATGCCGACGGGGCACCCCAGGCAATTTTTAATGGCCAGAGTGCTCACTTTCTCGGGCGCTGGCTTTTCAAATCCCACTTTCCCGACCTTGTGTCACATCTTACCTTGTGGGAGGTAGATATATATATATATATATATATATATATATATATATATATATTTATATATATATATATATATATATATATATATATATGTGTGTGTGTGTGTGTGTATGTGTGTGTGTGTATTTAGACCACATTTCTTAATTTAAACAATTATTGTTATAAATAACAGAATAATTATGCTTTATTATAACTTTTTATGTTTTTGATTTTTTCTAATGTTTTTTTTGTGTTAGAATAAAAAATATAATGTGTGTTTCATATGTATCACAAACGTTTTAGATGATTCGTTGAATGCTCACACGCTGTACAAAATCAGTATATTTATATATGTACATATAATTATTATTAACAATATATATATTTTTACTTTGCAGTCTCCTTAAAAGGTTCATCTCGATGATGGTCAATCAGTAACAACATAGCATACATAAGTCAGATTCATTTTATATTAGTGGGTTCCCCCACGTGTGAGTTTGCTCCTTTCTTTGTTTAGTGTAGGTTTTTCAAGACACTTTAATCCAATAATTTTTTACTCTTTGGAAATGTTTCTGATGATTTCGTAGTGTTGCAGACGATATTGACATAAAACTGTTGTTTGGCACAAGACACATAAAACGGACCGTAAAAATATATCTAACAGAAATGTTATGTTTTTTGGAAATGTGAAAAAATAAAAATAAAAATAATTAAATAAAAACATGGTTATTGGAGCATATGAACCTGACTTCTCTCTCTCTATATATATTTCTCTCTCTCTCTCTCTCTCTATATATATATATATATATATATGTATATGTATATATATGTATATATATATGTATATATATATATATATATATATATATATATATATATATATATATATACTAGAAAATATATGCTCTCTAGGCTGGGAAGATGAGATAATGATGAATAAACTAGATCCACCAACTCTCGAAGGAAGAGGTAATTACTAAGATTGTGATATAATGACAAACGAACACTACCTGTTAATATAGAAAGTGTACCGGCGATTGTTATTCAAAAGATAAAATAATCTTGTTATTAGATAGAAAATAAGTAAATATCAGGGTACAAATTAAAGGAAAAAAGAAGTACGTTCAAAACTAAGAAAATATTCGGTGCATGTTAGTATCGTCGTAAGAGATAATCTTAAGAGAGTGGAATTGTTGGTTACTCGCGTTTTGGAAGACATATTTGGGAGAAGAGGATTTCTCGGAATAAATGTAATAAAAATTGAATGCAGAAGAAATCGTCGAATACTTCTATTAAATAGATATGTATAAAGTAGAGTGGACAAGATTTGCATAGGAGGTGTTCATATAATGACTGAAGTTGCACGGGAAAAAATTGAGTTTACTTTATTATATAAGCATAACTATTGATAATTTGTATTATCTGGATTATTCATCCACTAATCGTATGTTAGTATTTATTTTCACAACGTTTCGGCTGATAGAATAACCGACCTTCTTAAATTGCATCTTTTCGACTTTAACAATGTTCATGTCAACCTCGTGAACCTATATACATATTTAATTGAACCCTTTATTTAGCCAACCGTGATAGGTTGTTCTCGCTTCATCAGCCATAGCAGGGTATCAGTGTTGATTTATTATTGTGCTTTTAAAAAATTATTATATGTAGTAAGGATTAAATTAATTGTAAATCACTGCTATACTCCATGGAACCACGTGTCTATGAGGTAATTCTAGTAGTTTGAAAACACTCAAAATTCATATTTGAATTGACCACATGGACCCTTGGCACAAGACATCAATAACAACAAAGATGGGAATAGTAGTCCGAAAAATACAAATAATACTAAAGTATCGAGTAAAGATTCACACTCCCTCAGAGATCTTTCCTCTGACTGTTGGGATTAAAATAATTCTGAAATAAAGTTCAATTCTCCCACGTGAAAATGGGGTTACCATGTGCAGATAAATTCATCAAAGATACATAGGACGGAAGTCTGAAGAAGGAACACAAACACAAGGGTGTAATTTCATATCATTTAGTAAGAAAGAGAAAGTTGGAGCGAGTATTTACAGTTTCAAACAGTTCATTAGGCATTGGTAAATCATAGAGAGGATGGAAGAGAGGTTGGAGTTTGGTTGGTTGCGAAAACGTGGTTCGCTAGAACTTATCTGTTTTAGAGTTCTGGTAACGGCGGGGGGTCTTTCTCTGTGATGCCGTCGTGGGCTGTATAACTGATAAAACTGTCCGATGTGTTATTGACTGGAGTGGAGTCGTTGAAAAGAGCCTGCATAGAGTTCGGGTATCGGCGGGAGGTCATTCTCTGTGATGCCGTCGAGGGCTGTACCACTGAGAAGACCAGCCGATGTGGTGTTGACTCGAGCAGAGTCGTGGAAAAGAGGGCGGGAAGCCGTATACAAGGGTTTTTAAGGGCTGGCTCACGTGACACCTATACTAAAAAGGGGTTGCAATGTCTGACAGCCAATCCGTGAGGCCCTTAAGGGACATGGCAACAGCCAATCAGTGAGGGGGGCTTTAACAAATTCTAACATGACATTAATAAAATTAAATAAAATCTTACAACTGGGATTAAATCTATTATATCGGATTTGATTTAGAGAAATCATTTGGAAGAAATAAATAAAGCCAACTTTATTCAAACGAGGTCCTTACCGAAAAAAAAGAAAACCTGTTTGATTCAAGCGGAACATGGCATTCTGGAAAATATATATCTGGCAGTTTTGATGAAGATAAACCTACAAAGCTACTCGTAAAATGTTAGATTTAAATCGCAATACATCTGTTGCTAAGTTAACAACACATGGATATAAAGAACATCTCTGATGGAGCCGGGCTACCTTGGCGGCGACGGCGGAATCCCAGAATTTACATTTTCTTGTTGGTGGGCAAATAGAGAGGCAGGCCTTGAATTTACTTTCGGTAGTCTCGTAACCTTCGCTTCCCTTATTTTGTCGTGTAGTCCTCACATTCCATGGACGATGTCTTTTGACAAAATGAGAAGAATTGCTGTTATTTGGGTTGACATCTTTTCATCCAACCCTAATATTTGGCTAGTTGCTTACCTTGTAGTAATATATGAAGAGTTGTAATGCAAAATGCGATAAATCCAATTTATACAAATTCAGACCTTGTACAAACAAAGAACACATATATATTTAATCAAAACTTCGACAAAAAGCTTATTTTGATTCGAAATCAAAAACAAATCAGTCCGGTATTTTATTATTTAAAATCTGAGTTTGGGGTCCGGTCGAGTGTTCAAATGAAATACGTTTAACTATTATAGGTTCGTGATTTTGATAATGCGTTTATCGCGTTTTTATTCGAACGCTTCATAGATTATTTAGCTCTTAGCATCAATTGGCTCCATGACTTGTCTGGAGCGATTTAAATTTAAAAAAAAGTAGTTGTTATTAAATAAATTAATACATTATATCGTGTTCAGTGTTTAAACACATTAACAACAAACTATATTTAACTAAAGTTGCACGATCTCATTTCATAATTAAAAGGAATGCGCTTTCTTAAAATTGAGATCGTTTTGACTTAAGATGATTAAGGATTCAAAAATCCTTTTCTAAAGTTCCATTCTTTTATCGATTAAAACATCAAAGTCCTAATTAATTAACCAATTTCTACCGTCTAGCGATGCATTAGACAACTTTTTCTTAAATGAAAATGAAAACAATGCAATGTGTTGATTTGTTCTCCTTTATTTCACCTGTTTTTTCTCTGTTTTTCTTAACATAGTTCAATCCTAACAAGACAGGCTATACGACTGTAGACGTAAAGGGAATTTGGGGTTCGTCTTAAGTTGAGAGTTGTGTATTGATTTACTCCTCTCCAGGAGTTAGGCACAAGACCAATTTTTATCTTACTCCCACAAGTAAGATGTGACTCAATGTCGGGTCGGGAAAGTGGGGTTTAAAAATTGCCTGGGCAGCTCCGTCGGCATTCCCCGGTAGGGGTGCCTCAGGCAGTAAGCAATAAACTTACTCCTCCCCAAAGAGGGGAGGCAAAGCCTGGGAGGGTGGACCTCCTAGAACTGCACAGGACAGACCCATAGACCGGCGTAATTCAAGCCCCGAAGGGCAAGACAATACCAGTCTATGGGGTGCAGTATCCATCGGAACATATACTACACTTTGATCTTAGCCAAAAGAGAGCTGTGTAGCGAGATGCCCTTTTACATTAGTTTTAAATCTCTGCATTTTGATACAGTCGGGTAAGCAGGGAGCAAGCGTGGAGTTTAAGAGGCCCGCAGCAGCAGGAAAGAAAGTATAGGAGTAAAAGACTCTCCGGCATCTGGGGACTTCCACAGTGAATGGATGGGACTTAGCTGATTGTGGAGTTAGTCTAGTGTATTTACGTTGAGGGGGCACCAGAGAAGCCAGTTCATCGGAGCACAATCCATTAGAGTATTTGTAAAACAAGCACAAGGATGCGACTCTTTTTTAGACCTTCTCAAAGAGGTAGAGACTAGTAGATGATTCACCAGCCCAGATGTACCAACAATACTCCATGTACCTTCAAGATTTCTTATGATGTGTTGTTACGAACAAAATAAATTTGTACTTGCAAAATAATATCAAATTCGAGAATAAACTAAAATCTTTAACATTCAATGATTAGAAACCAATAAAGTTATTTGATCTTTAACATTCTATTATTAGAAACTTATGAAGTTATATTGTCTGAAACATTCTATGATTAGAAACTAATAAAGTAATTTGGTCTGTAACATTCTATGATTAGAAACTAATAAAGTTATATGATCTTTAACATTCTATGATTAGAAACTAATACAGTTATATGATCTTTAACATTCTATTATTAGAAACTTATGAAGTTATATTGTCTGAAATATTCTATGATTAGAAACTAATAAAGTTATATGGTATTTCACATTCTATGAGTAGAAACTAATTAAGTCATATCGTTTTTTATATTCAATGATTAGAAACATATAAAGTTATATGATCTTTAACATTCTATAATTAGAAATTAATGAAGTCATTTTGTCTTTAATATTCTATGATTAGAAACTAATAAAAATTTATGGTCATATTTTTTATGATAAAAGAAGCTGTACCTACTTGATGTTGGCGAGCGCCTTTTTTACACTTTGCAGTTTCTGTTATTTCTTCATCAGAGGAATACAGGTGAATATGTTTGTAAGAGCACCAACATATCTATATCTGTTACTCTGATGATAAGAACCCAATTCTATGAAAATCTATGGTTTTTGGTAAAAATTAATTCCTTGTTTTGAACAACTGAAGATGTCATAGATCTTGTATTTTTAAAACTTATATTCTTATTCATTGATTGGCTGATTGTGTATTTAGTACGCTACAATCACCAATATGAAATACATCTTAAATAAATGTACATATTTCCATGCAAGGCGTCATAGTCTGTTGGTAAAACGCCAGAATATAGACATCAATATCGAAGGTTCGTCCTTGTCAAAGTAAGCCATGCTGATGACGGCTGTAAGCCAGAAACACGTGCCTATAGATTACTTTTATGTACGTATTAAATTAATAAATATGTATATTTTAACAAAAAATACGTCGTATTAAGTTTAGGCCGAGATATAATGCACTCTTCTGCGTCTTTATCATGTATGAAGTTTTACAACGTGATACTGTAGTATATAAGAAAAAAATAACAGAAGCTATGATACTATCACCAATAAAAACAATTACATAAAAGAAAAGTTTATATATATATATATATATATATATATATATATATATATATATATATATATATATATATACGTATGTTATAAGCCTCAAGCACCATAAATAAACTCAATAATATTTTGAAGGAAGCCAATAATTAAGAGAAATCTTGTAAAAAAATGGCTGCACTTCCAAAAACAACGTAATCAGCATGTCTTTCTTCCTGAAAACTTTTCGGCAAAAAACTCAACCACATCAAAGATACATAGTAGACACAGCTAGAAGCCAAGTTGGTGACAACAAATAGTTTACAGATTACAAAGCAGCGTATAATCATCTTATCTACTCCAGAACAGCTGATTGAGAAACCAAGAATAAATAAGGTCAATGATTAAAGTGAGAAGTTCAATTTTTACTTCAATGTAGAAGCACTGCCTATAAAAGAAATGGGGACTACATAATCAGTTGGATGTACACTAAAAGTTGACGGACTACTTTCTGTTATTCTGCTATACTTTTCCTATTATACACCAGTTATTGAACGTTTTATAGGCTGCTAACAGATACAAATAGGACGATTCATCATATACTATTCTCATATATATATATATATATATATATATATATATATATATATATATATATACATGTATATATATATAAGAATAAGAAATGAGGTATAAATACCTTTTGAGATGCGATATTAATTTTAAAAGAAAAATCGTAATAGATTTTTTTTTATTTTTAGTTTATAGTAATTACAAATATTTCGCCAAGTAAAATTGGCTTTTTCAATGTATCTGAAAATCCTGATCTTATTGGATTGTTCCGTTTTTGTTGGTGTGAACGGACGAGTGAGTGGATGTTGTTTTTTTTTCAACTTTCAAATATATGAAGACGCGTATGCTCGCGAGATAGTAATCAAATAAAGTTCATATTTTTTTTGTAAGCATCTAAATTGAAATTTAAGAATAAGGAATGAGGTAAAAATACCTTCAAAGCATTACAAATATTTCGCCAAGTAAAATATGCTTTTTCAATGTATCTGAAAATCCTGATCTTATGGGATTGTCCCGTTCTTGTTGGTGTGAACGGACAGGTGAGCAGATGTTAAAAGTTTCGTTCTTTAGCTTTGCCTTCATCCAAATCGTTTTATGTTACATCACTTTTCGCTGAAAAGAATTTTCGACCCAATAATGTAGAAACTATCACATAAATTATTCAAACAGTCACACCCTTAATATATAAGGGTACACATAAAACAAACGGTCAAACTGTAGAAGTTGATACAATATTTGGTGAACATTGTGCTGATGGGAAAC
>OY744538.1:89343864-89356364 GCA_963556195.1 Sepiola atlantica | reverse complement strand
ACATATATATATATACATATATATATATACATATACATATATATATATATACATATACATATATATATATATACATATATATATACATATATATATATATATACATATATATATACATATATATATATATATATATATATATATGATTTATCGATAGACAGCTGTTATAAACTGAGATCTCATCAGGTAGAGCAACAATCCGATCATAACCTTGGATAATATTCTTTCCACATAGGATATAAGGTTGTGATCGGATTCTAACTCTGCCTGATGAGATCTCAGTTTGTAACATCTGGTGATCGATAACATCGACATGCAAGTGTGGCAGATTTTGTACATATCTGTGTAAATAAAAAATAATTATATATAAAAGCTCTATTTGATATTGAGCACTTTTTATAAGCCCGGTTGACATTCTTTGGATTACTATCCTGTAGATGTTTACCTTGCCTGGAATTTATATATATATATATATATATATATATATATATATATATATATATATATATATATATATATATATATATATATGAAGCAATCCAACAACAGATATGAGCGTCAACTAATATCTTATTATTAGTGAAACATCCGGATAAAAACTGAAGCTCAATATACTGGATACAACATTAATATTATAATATAAAATGAAGTAATAAAATAAGGTGTCAATCAAATTTGATTAGAATTCATAGTTCAAGCAAAGTATCCTTAAGTCCTTAGCTCATGAGTTTTCAAAGATAATTCTTCTCTTCAGAGGACCATTACCGCAGTTATACTACTACACGTAATAAAATTACGCTTTGAAAATATATAAAATTATATACACAAATACATAAAAATACATAACATCAAACATATCAACCCAAAAACATACTTTTTGTTGAATCCATACAGTCCATCCAGTTCATACAAATTGAGAAGCATAATCAGGAAAGACATTATATAATGTTATAAACAGCAGTCCATACACGTGAAATTGAAGGGGCTGGCAAAGTTATCCAGTCGCGAAATGTGTCCATATTCAATGTTAATGATAAATAAATCAAATAATAAAGAGAGTTCAATCAAAATTCCAAAATCCCGATATGTGCAACCCAAATCAAATCAACGTTCGTTGTTTAATTAGAAAACCCGTTAAATCCGAATTGAGCAAAATAAGACTGAATCCCCGTCGCATCTTGTCAGCAGAGCGAAAAAAATAAGTAATCTTCTCTCCCCAGCGATTCGACCAGACAAGGAATTAAGGATACTTTGCTTGAACTATGAATTCTAATAAAATTTGATTGACACCTTATTTTATTACTTCATTTCATATAATAATAATAATATATATATATATATATATATATATATATATATATATATATATATATATATATATATATATATATATATATATATATATATACAAGAGGCCTGTCTAAAAATTATCAGACTTTAGCCAAGAAAGAATATCCCAAATACATGACGGGGTTTTGATCCTAATCCTCTTTAAAGTAGTTCCTTTGTACTTGGACACACTTAGTCCACCGATCGATCCACTGCCGTAAACAGCTCTGGAAGTCTTCTCTTGGAATGGTGTCTATCTTTGCCGTCTCGTATCGCATTATCTCTTCCCTTATCTACCTAAAAGTTATTGCTCCTTCACTATCATTCGGAAACAGCAGCCGGACAAGCTGTCTAACCTGTACCTCAACCTATCGGAACAAGAGCGACCCAGACCAGTCGTGTGAGATTTAGATACAAAATGTATTCCCCAAGTTTTCACAGATAGAGAGAAAGAGAGACGGCGTTGATTGTCCTAGTGTGGAAACAAGGCCACGCACTGGGTGCCCCTATTCTTTGATTTGATGGTTTAATCTACAGTTCAGGCGATACGAAGAATACAATTGCGAATTATGTAAGACTTTCACCCTGTCATGCCTGACGGTACGAACGCAAGCTACCTCGCCGATTAAGTAAATAGATCTATTCGATCTTCATACAGTTTCAAATGACAGTATTTTAAGGGCTGAATGTTTAATTTTAGTAAAGCCAATAATCACTAAAATTACCCCAAAATAACAGTATTTACCAGGTTTTGGCTAATAGAATGAGAACAATGTACTCCTATGCAATAAATAATAATACATTTAAATCATTATTCCTATAAAAACAAGAATGACATTAATGGAGATAATTCATACAGACTCAGTTTTGATTTATTTGCAATTTTGATTAACAAACGGTTCTTTCCATTGTGGACGACACTTAAACCGGCGACTCCCCGTACGTCAACATTTTGATTTGTACAGAATTGGAAACGAATGCCGATGATTAATTTCATTTTGAATCTTATTAAAAATATATGTGACAAGAAGATAAATTTAATTTACAACTTCATAAATTCCTTTTATTCACCACTTAATCGATACGCGACCTTATCATAACACCTTTATTAAACTGGCCTATTTGACACACTGTTAAGAGCGTTTGCTTATGGGTCGGGAGACCAGGGTTCAATACTCAGTTGAGTCATATAAAAAAAATTAAATAGTACTTGATGAACTCTTGCTAAACACTTAGTACTAAAAGGTTTGCGTCAAGGCTAAGCGAAGTAATCATGTGCCGTCCAATCCTACAACTCTGTGCAGCAGCTTATCGAAAGGGAGCCTTCGGGTTGCCCTCGCCCATCGTAGACGACTGTACGTTTAATTCTAGTTATACAATACGCATTTATGAATTAGAAATTACGTGGTCACGTGCTGTAACATATGATGAATACTCTTTCCGCACTCTTCGGCTTATCTATAAATTTTATGATTTGGAAAAAACCTTTGCCTTGTTTAATAACAATACTAAACTGCAACTTACCATCTGTATTATGCCCCTTGCCTGAGTTATAATAACACATTATTAACCATATAGTGTAACTATAAAGAATACATACGTTGTTTAATAGATAGTTTAATTTACTTACACAGAAAGTAAAATTGTAAAAGAAAGATCATGCTTTCTGCTTTTTTCTAAAGAACTTTTGCTCTTGTAAATGTAGAAATATATTACGATAAGTATAGCATAGATTCTGATTGATTTCGAAAGCAGACGATTTTTATTCAAAGTTATGCGTGTTTTTTTTTTCTTACCTATTCTGATTGGATATTATTGGTAGAACGGAAAATGTAATTCTCGAATATATTGCTAAAAAGTGCCGGTTTTATTTGACTTTTACTTTTTATTTTATTTGACTTTTACTTTTCTATACTTTCATTTTTCATTTAATATTTTAATATTTTTTGCAAGGTCTCTTGAAATTCTGCTTCTAATATTTTAGAATGTTAGAATGAATATTTTTGAAGACTTTTTCGACATATCGAAGATCTCTTTAATTAAGGATGAAGAGACGGATCAGATGAATTGTGTTTGATGATTCAGTCTGCCATGTTCAAGTAATTTTAATTGTTTTTGAGGGGTATTTAATTTCCAAACGGATAAACGAAAGGTTTCGTTTCATAGTCAGAAGTATATGGAAGTCGGACAAGAATTTAACGACGTTTCGACCACACTATTGAGACACCACGTTTTGTTTTATCACGACGTAAGCTAATACAGTGCAATCTCTACAGATACATATCTAGAAAACGGAGCTGCTAAACCAGACATAGTGATATAGGACAAAAGAGAGAAAGTAGCAACCCTAGTTGAAGTCACTGTTCCTAAGGATGCTGGCTTAAACAGAGTTGAAAGGGGAAAACACGTGTTACTACGGTCGTATATACGACATGAAAAAATAAGAATCTTAGAAAGATCTCTATCATCCCAGTAATTATAGAAATAACAGGACTAATTAAATAGAATTTCAAAAACTACCTGGCGACTATACCCGGTGAACAAAGTGCAAGAGCGATAAAAACAATTGCACTTAAAGGGACGGTAATATCCCTTAAAAGATCTCTCGGTTGGAATGTCTGAAATAGCAGGTGAATGTCCGGCATCCGGTAGGATACCCCATCCACAGCCAAAGAAAACAGATTAAAAAAAAAATTATATTTGCACAATTTCATTTCCGTGTTTATGTTTCCGAGTATGGTTGATGTTGTAAACATTTATGGATGTACAAAACATCTGACACCTGCAAATTTCTGGAAAATAATCAGCAAATGCGCGTGTAGAAATACAAGGAATTCGTCAAGTGTATTTTAATATATACCTATTTACTTGCCTCCACCCGAGAGCAACGTTTTTTTTTAATTTCTTCATGAAGATTTTGATGTTAGGATATGACGTTACAATTGCCATTACGTGTCTTTGAATGATAGTGAGGACTTAGGGTTAGAGTTAGGGTTAGGGCTATGCGTTGGAATGTCTAAGAAGTCCTTCGTGGCTCGTTTAGATGTGTGGCTATCATCCGTTCAATATCTCGTGTGAATCGTGATGTATTGGAGCCGAGGAACCCTGATGTTTCGACTGGGATAGGCTGGAGAATTGTACGGTCAGTTACTAAATTGTATTTGTTGTTGTTTCTGTTTTCGGGGAACTGAGTTGCGATGCCGGCATTGATTAGCGGATTCCGTCATTCTTGACGGCGTGAAAGAGTGGGAGCAAATGGCGTCGTGTATGAATGTCTTTCCAGCTGGGAAACCAAATTGTGTCATGCTGTCGGCTCGATTAACATCGAATCTCTCTTGCCCGACCGGCAAACCAAAAGAGTAAGCAAACGGTGTCCTGTCATATTTACTTCCTGATATTAAAGCTTTCCTGTTTTAGGGTCGCTTACTCTTCCGGTTTGCCAAGTTTTGTACTAATTTTTATTTATTAATTTGTTTATTAAATTGCCTTGAATGATAGTTAAGGCGATGTTTTTTCTCTTGATTTTATTTACAGGAGGGAACCAGAGATTTGAGCTCAGTCGAGGATGCGTTTGAGATAATGTGTGTATGTATGAACGAAAAACTGTGTGTGTGCAACAGTGGGAGACTAAGTGTGTGTGTGTGTGTGTGTGTGTGTGTGTGTACATCCGTGTGAATATATCTAAAGGAGTGTATGAGAAAAAGAATATGCAAAAAAATAGGGCAAACCAGAAGAGTACCAGACTCAGACAGCAGCAAACGGTGTTCGGTCAGATTTAGTTCCTGATATTAAAGACTTCCTGTTTTGGGGTCGCTTACTCTTCTGGTTTGCCAAGTTTTGTACTAATTTTTATTTATTAATTTATTTATTAAATTGTTTGGTGAAAGTACATAATAGTTAACAAAGCATGTTAAGAATGGCTTTCTACAGTAATAAAGGAAAATGTGTTTGTTTTTATTTTACATAATTACTTTAAACAACAACATTATTATATCAATATCGGCTCTGCTACACCTTAAGATCATCAGAAAAGTCAACAAAGAAGAAAAAGCATGATCGAGTAAAAGTGTTAATATATGTTCTTTTCGATATTTGGATAATTCAAAAAATATTCTGCACCCGGTTGTTATATTCACAGCATTTCGGAAAATGTAACCCCCGACCATCTGCAGGTGGATCTTTTCGAACTTGGAGAACCCCCGCTCGAAATTGGGTATATTTATGTCAAACTCGGGAATCTATACGGTATTTGGAACTGATACCTTTATTTAATCCACGATGCTAGATTGTCCCATTTAGTCAGCCATTATTCGGTAATTTTTTTATTTATCTTATTCGTGCTTATTTCTTCAAGTGAAACTTTTCGCACTTGGTAATCCTCCAGTCGAATGTAGGAAGCCGTATTTTTTATCTAGATTTTTTATCTGAATTTACTCTAAATTTTTATGTAAATTTTTTATCTAAATTTAATCTAAATTTTTATCTAAATTCTTTTATCTAAATTTAATCTAAGTTTTATCTAAATTTAATCAATATTTTTATCTAAATTTTTCATCTAAATTTTAAATCCAAATTTAATCTAAAATTTATCTAAATTTAATCTAATTTTTATATAAATGTTATCTACGAGGGTAGATAGTTCTTGTTCTCTCAGACATAGGCGGGTCGATGAGCAGTTCATTTTTATATTATTCTTTGGTATTATCTGGGTGTGAGTTACATTCGGAATTCGCTTAGATAGATATCAGAAGAGTTACTGGCTAGAGCAATGGACACTTTGTCTTTGGAAACTATAAGGTTTAACCCCCCCCCCTTATTTTCGCTTCAGATACTCCTTCTTTCTAGCATTTATTATCTTTGACATATTAAGATTATAATTTCGTCTTCACACATCCTCCTCACGCATAAACACATACATACGTACATACATACATGCATACATACATATATACATATATACATGGCACAATCACGTTGACACACCGGTTCCCGTTAGATCACCGAAGTTAAGCGACGTCGAGCCTGGCCAGTATTAAATGGGTGACCATTTGGGACTACCAGGTGCTGTATGTGCTCTCTGTTTATCTCGGCATTGTTTCCAGTCGTCTTGAACTGCTTGCCATTGGAATCAAGCAGTGCCGACTCAGGAGAGGTGTTGTTAGGGATTGCGCAACCCTTGCTTCATAATTACACCCGCAGCCAGCCCCTTATAGGGATATACATAGTCTCTCTAGACTGAACGGAGGGCTTAAAAAACATATATACACACATACATACCTACTTATCTACATACATACATACATACATACATACATACATACATAGCTTTACGTTAATATACATAGTTGAAAAGAGTTCAGAAGAGGCTGTATGGTCTAACATTATTATGTCAATGTCATTTATTATTGTTGTAGACCCGTGCTAGGGGTCACAAAGATAACAACCACAAATTGTGACAGGTTAAAATATACAATGTATTTATTCATAGCAATACAGTAACGCCACTAAATGTGGTAGGAGATGACCGGATTCCTACCATGCGGTAAAACATGAATAGGAATGTCCTCTGTTAGAGTCTTTGCAACCATGGTATTTATTATAGATGGTTGCTTCCATTAGTTCTTCAATAGGGGTGATTTGTACTCCACAACAATTATTATATCTGCTCTACTTATAATATGGAGAACTTTTGGGTGATGTACATACCACTTATCAAATTTATTACAAACTCCTATGTTCGAGTGACCTCTTTTAATATAACCTTCTCAAAACGTACGGGAACGTTTCGCAACTGATGACGTGTATATAAGCCTTAAAGTACCCCTCTATCTTAGCTTGTACGGATGGTGTTGGCAGAACTGTGATTGTGATTTCGACGGGATTCAATACAAGCTTGAGACCGGTGCTCGTTTATCCACATTAATAAGCTGTGATGTACCGGAGACGTATGTAGCCATATTAATTAATATTTAACTACGAACGACTATTTTAACATAACCTTATATCATGTCCTTTTCTTTTTCTCTAATTTTCACACAAAAAAATATTTTTAAGTGCAATACCTAGACTAAGGCTTCAAGGTAAATAATGTTTTAGTGAAACCACCATGAATAAAAATAAACACTCATCGCTTCCTCCCCGGGGGGATATATATATATATATAAACTTATCATGTGTTAAGAAGGGTTGTAAAATATTTAATATATCTACTTTTAATGATAGACCTTAGGCTTTGTTTATAGACATTGCAAATTCTATTTTTATTAAAAGTTTTTTATAGAGCTACAAAAAAATCTATTTCCTGCCATCATTGCGTTTATTGGTATCGATTAATTTGCGAACCACCGAATATATATATATATATATTTATATATATATATATATATACACACACACCCCCCCACACACACACACACATATATATATATATATATATAGTACACGTATTTTATTAGTTCCTGTGGATGTTTATAAAAACTTCTCAATAACAAGTAGAGCTGTTCTTTAGTAAATTTTTTTATTTACTTCTCTATCTTCTGTGGTCTGCAGAGGTTGACTCTCTGTGAAGAGTACAACCGAAACATGTATGCACATATGTAACCGATAATATTTGTATCAATAAAAATGTATGCTATATACACACACACATATATATATATATATATATATATATATATATATATATATATATATATATATATATATAAAACTCTAAACTATATCGTCTGTAGGTATAAAAACGCTTTAATATTTAAACATATTTACAATATATATATATATATATATATATATATATATATATATATATATATATATATATATATATAAGTATAAATTTTTATTTATACAAACATTATCGGTTACATATGTGCATACATGTTTCGGTTGCACTTTCCCAAGAAAGTCAACCTCATCAGACCGAGAATCTTTCAGGAATGGATGGATTTGAAGAATTTTCTGTCTTAAATAATTCTTTTTGGGGATCTAGCATCTTCTATTTCTAGTATCTTCTGACTCCTATGAATTAGTATTGGATTACTAATTTTCTTATCTTGACCTTTTTTGCCAGTGGTTGTCCACTCCCTAATTTTTTATCATTTATTACCCCCCATGGCGTCTCAACTGCTTCTTCCTGTCCTTATTTTATTGCTCTTGCTTGCCAGCTTAACAGATTCACTCAAGCAAAAAGATCTCATCCATACATCAAGAATCTTACATATATAAACAAACCCAGACACACCTAAATAAACATACATATAAAGAAACGGACATCGATATACACATCCGAAACATGGACACTTACACCGATTCACTGTCAATCAAACATATATTCAGAATACATACGCGCCCATAAATATATTTTAGATGTATATTCAACAAAAAATAAAGAAATAAGAATATTCTAGATATATATTCAATACACACATCCATACGCTTATACAGGGTCAACACACACACACACACATATATACATATATATAGATGTGTATATCGATGTCCGTTTCTTTATATGTATGTTTATTTAGGTGTGTCTGGGTTTGTTTATATATGTAAGATTCTTGATGTATGGATGAGATCTTTTTGCTTGAGTGAATCTGTTAAGCTGGCAAGCAAGAGCAATAAAATAAGGACAGGAAGAAGCAGTTGAGACGCCATGGGGGGTAATAAATGATAAAAAATTAAGGAGTGGACAACCACTGGCAAAAAAGGTCAAGATAAGAAAATTAGTAATCCAATACTAATTCATAGGAGTCAGAAGATACTAGAAATAGAAGATGCTAGATCCCCAAAAAGAATTATTTAAGACAGAAAATTCTTCAAATCCATCCATTCCTGAAAGATTCTCGGTCTGATGAGGTTGACTTTCTTGGGAAAGTGCAACCGAAACATGTATGCACATATGTAAGCGATAATGTTTGTATAAATAAAAATTTATACTTATAAACAGCTCTACTTGGTATTGAGCACTTTTTATAAACACTTGAGTTTCTACGGATTTACATTTACAGAAACCAATACATATACGATATATATATATATATATATATATATAAACGAGAGGAAACTTGTGACTCTCCTCCCCATATTTTTTTTTCATAGTTTTTTTTTTCTGCTAAACTTGTCACTAGTTTTCATTATAATTTTTTTAGGTTTTAGTCGTATTTAATCACTTCCAAGTTTTACTCTGATGAGTGTGGACTAAATTTTGTACCACGAAAAATTTATATATATATATATATATATATATATATATATATACATATATACATATATATATATATATATATATATATATATATATATATATATATATATATATAAAGTGGTGTACTAAAAGCGAACTTTTAGGAAAGGTAAAACCTATTGTGAAGACTATACAGCTCAATATCCTTTCCATTTTTCTTCATATATATATATATATATATATATATATATATATATATATAGTACACGTATTGTATCAGTGTGTGTATGTTTGTGTGTGTTTGAGTAATTTTGATATGATATATTCAGTAAGAAATCCCAATACAATGCAGAGCAACAATAAAGTTAAAAAGAAAACACTGAACACTACATTTGTAAGCCATTGGCATTATAATTTATTTCGACCACAGAGTGAGGTTCATCAGATGCTATCTCATTGCTAGTCACCTGTTAATCGGAACATACAACCTGCTACTAGTCTATGAAACTAACTTTCTACCATTATATTCTGTTTTTGAAATCTTGAATCGCAGAATACCAAACAAACATGTATTTCTTGTCGAACGCAGCTTCTGGTCAATTCATCAAATATTATTATTTTTGTGACACAAATCTGCCAATTATACTTACCTTTATACTTTACAAAGTATAACAATATTACTTAAAGAATGATTTTGTACGGCGAATGATTTATTTTTTTAAGATTACAAAAATAAAGGTTCCCGATGGAAGAGATAGACATACATATAGTCTAAGCAGCGGGAATGAGATAAATAATACAGTAAATAACAAAATCATTCAGTACCAATATATATAAGATTTTTATTTATATATTAGACACTTTTAAATAATCCATAAATGTACAGTGGTTGACAGAACAAGCAAGAAAGCATTTTAGTAGCAGTGATTTGCGTTGCGCACGTGCTATTCTCCGTCGCTTCATTATTTGAGATTACCGCAGTTCAACAGTTAAAGTAACAACTTGGTCGAGTATGCTTATGCAGAATATATATATAGCTTCACGAATCCAACGGAACTGAAACTGACACTTCTTCTTTTCACACTAACACACATATGTTGTAGCATAATCCTTGGCTAGTATTACACGAAGTCATGGTAAAAGGTCAAGAAAGATGGGAATAACGAGGAAGAAGATCTATACTGGAATGGTGCAGAGAGTAAGGGAAATTTGAGAAGTCTTATTGCCACTTCAATTGCGGAGAAAGCCAACGGTCGATGTCAGCGAGAAATCGGGAGGCGACAGTGGTTAAGTGATTATCGATACGGACTGCAGACCTGGGTGTTTAAAGTTCGAATCTAATCGGTTCCACACCACCACTTTTACTTAGGGATATTGCCAACCTTCTCGTAAGTACTCGATGTCATTCCAGAAAGATGTCTAACTAGAAAAACATCGGGGAAACTAATGCGAACACCAGAATCATCTGATTCATATTAAAGAAGAAGAAGAAGAAAAAGAAGAAGAAGAAGAAGAAGAAGAAGAAGTAGAAGCGAGAAATCAATGGTAAATGCTTGTTGCGAGAACCCAAAATGAGTCGGAGAGTACTTGGAATATGGAGTGATATGTTAGCGGACTTAAGAGCACAATAACTCTACACTGATGACAATAAATTGTGTGAGAATCTCTATCGTGTAAAATCTATTACTAATGGAGATTTGGTATATGTTACTCTGAAACCGTATCTATACTATCACGCATCGTTTAATTCTCTATATACTATTTGCTAAACTATTTCAGCCTAATGTAATTTCCTTCAATGCTCAATTAAAACAAGGTTAATGTAAAATATGTTCTTTTATTATGATTTGTGGGGGCGTATAATATGAGTTCTGTGATTATGATGCCATCCTCATAGGCATGACCTTCTCCGTTTTAAGGGTATATTGTCGTATCTATTTTGTTATAGGAGCACACTTCCCGGAAGAACATCCTCTGTTTTGTGTAGTATCAGTTTTTTTTGTCATGATTCAATCCGCCCAAGCATTATCTTCCTTTTTTGGTTTATAGTGTAGTATATGTTCTGTTGCTTCAGGCCATCTTCCCAGGCATTAACCTCCTCTTTGTGGGGTGGTCCAGTATGGGGTAAGGGATATTATACAATCCTCCTAGGCAACACCTTCTCCTTTTGTGTATGTTCGTCATGATGATGCTAGCAATATTATGCGACCGACGAAAGCATATATTAACTAGTATTGATAATAATAATAATAATAATAATAATAATAATAATAATAATAATAATAATAATAATAATAATAATAATAATAAAAATTAATATAAACCCCCCACCCTACCCCAAAATAAAAGAAACATGGTGCCGGCCTAGGCTGACACCAAACAAAATATGTGTAGAGGATGAGAAAACCGAGGAGGGACAGCACAAACCAGACCTCCACTAGAAAAAAATGCGGGGAATTCTGGAATCTTGGGGAAGCTTGTTTCCACTCTAATCCCAGAGAAGACCAATGCTCCTTACCAGCGAGAAATCAATGGTAAAAGACTGTTGCGATACCGTAAGGTTATTGGCCGTGGTTATCGAAAAGAGGTGAAAAATACTCGACACAATGGGGAGGCTTGTTGTCACTCAGACTTCCGGGAATACAACTGGTTATTGTCGGTGAGCAATCACTGAAGATGTCTGTGTGAGAACTCCTAGGTAGTACAACTATTATTATTATTATTATTATTATTATTATTATTATTATTATTATTATTATTATTATTATTATTATTATTATAATAATAATAATAATAATAATAATAATAATAATAATACTAATAATAATCTATATATTAATACGATAGCGTGCGTGTTCGTGTGTCACGCTCCTAAAGGGTGCGAGTTCGAGGGGAGTCGCAACCGATGGTGACTTGTGAAGAGACAGCTTTTGCCCCGGCAACCGAGTAACATAAATAAATATATATACTTCCATCCCGTCTCGCA
>OY744538.1:89278864-89341364 GCA_963556195.1 Sepiola atlantica | reverse complement strand
ACCAATGATCACTATTAAAGATATTTTTTCTTATAAATATTATTTATTCAAATTAAATGTTTTTCCTACACGTGTTTCACTACCAAGCAGGTACTTGCTTGGCAGATCATCAGGGAAATTTAATGTCTGTAATACGGGTTTCAACTGCCGACAATACACAATGTGGCGTTGCAATAGTTGAGGTCACTTAAGAAGAGAAGAGGAAAAAATAAAAAATAAAAAATAAAAGTTAATATATATATATATATATATATATATATATATATATATATATAAAAGGAAGAGAGTAAGAGATAGAGAGAGAGAGAGACTGAGAGAGAGAAAAAGAGAGAGCGAAAATAATAGAAAGAGAACCGGAGAATTATTAACATCGTGGTATTAAGCTGAATATTCTATTTAAAAAAAACAAGAACGACTTTATAAAACTTGCGAATTGAAACTTTTACGCCCAAGGCGTCGATTAATTTCTAACTTTGTTAATGACGGCTTGGGAGAATATGAATAATAAACAAAAATCAACCAATGAATACGTGATAATAGCGGAAAGAAACGTAGCCTTTCATCTTTTACCAATATATTTCCACTACTGGACAATGTCATGTTCCTGCATTAATCCAAGTGTTTACACTACGATTTAAATCAGCAATAATATAGGAATCACGTCTGTTTTTGTAACTTCGCTTAGAAATAATTCACAAAGCAATTGTGCTGATCAATGCGATTCTCCATTAAGATTTCCGAAATATTCTATTTGCTTGCAATCTCATTATCTGCAGATTTTTTTTCATGATAAATGCTTAATATGTGTTTATATATATACTAGCGGAACCCGTCGCCCGGCGTTGCGCGGGAGAAAGTACTACCTAAAAAATAAAAGTACTACCTAAAAAATAAAAAGAAACCGCCTATTGTTATCCCCCCCCTCTACTGTGTCGGTGAACGTTTTAAATTTAAAGAAAATAAAATAAAATGGTTTAGAGTAGAATGGGATCGAACGCCGGTACTGGCGATAATGAAACCTCCCTTGTTAACCCTTACGCCACAGGTACTACTTGAAAAATGCATGTGAAAATATGTCACTTAACGTAAGCTTGTTTACTGGCAGCTTCTGGCAGCGAAAAGTAAAGTTCAACAATGACACGATTTATGTCATTTATTTGGGAAGGGCTAAAGGTATATGATTTTGAAAATGTAAATGTGTCGGGGTCTAACAGCATCTTGGTGCCTATTGAATTAAGTAGGAAGTCGATTCAATGAAGTAATTGTAGCCGCCATATTTGAAGAATAAATGTTGCAGGAACTGTGTTCGTTAATGTCATTTGCTTGATTCCGGAATGAATGTAAATGTGGAAATATAACGTAATCTGATATTCGCGAAATATCATAGGATTCAACGGGAGCGGTCATTATTTGTTTGCGTATTGTTTTATATTATGTAGTAAATTAATACCAGGCAAATGATAAATAAGGACGGACTGTTTTGTGAAAATCAAACTGTGTTATTACTTCCCGGTGTCGATGAGTGTAGTCACAGTACACAAATGTTAGGGGGAAAAGTGTTTGCTACCACCTATATGATGTTGGTTTTTCGGAGAGACGTTGATGGTGGGCCAAATGTAATAATGAGTGTTAGGTTGGGAAAAATAATAACACCTTTACTAAAACACGCTCGAGTGAATAAGTGTAGTATAGCGGGGAGTTTAGTAGCCTATTTTGTGTATGGTTATTTTCCTATAGTCTGAGAAGGTACAGGAGAAAAAACGTCTCTACTTTATATATTAGAAGATAAAATAACAGAGAATGTATATGTGTGCGCATGTCTATTGATACGAAGAAAAACTAGGAAGTGTACCTACACTATAAGTGTAATCACATGTCAAATGTACTATAACCTGAATTAGTTCTGCGTCCAAGCTTCTGTCTAACGGGGAATACTAACTCTTTTCCCACACGTTACGCATGGGAATTAATCAACCCCTAAGCGCTAATTTTGGAGTATAAGGCCATATCTTAATAGCTCAGTTGTTAAGTGTTACACCGGCCGTTCTTACACAGGAGAAACAACACCGGTTGTCACTATAAATAGTGCGAGTCACCAGAGACACAGAGAAGACAAAGCACAGTCTTGTAACTGTCTAGCCAAGTGCTAGTCACGTTCTTACTTTGTTAATACACTTGTTAAACCAACCCTCAACTTGACTTCCTTTATTTATTATTTACTCTTGGACAACTTCACAACAGATTGGCGACGAGGATGAGATCATGGATGCAATGTTTGATACTTTTAAGGTGCCCATACCAGAGACTGCTCCTGAGATTAGGAGATCAAAAAGAAGACGGAAATCGACTGAGTTGATGATGGTGATTCCCAAACAAAAACGTTATTAATCCCCAGAGGGGATATTTTCAAAAAGGGGTGTTACACCGGTCGTTTTTTCACAGGAGAAACAACACCGGTTATCACTATAAATAGTGCGAGTCACCAGAGACACAGAGAAGACAAAACACAGTCTTGTAACTGTCTAGCCAAGTGCTAGTCACTTTCTTACTTTGTTAATACACTTGTTAAACCAACCCTCGACTTGACTTCCTTTATTTATTATTTACTGTTGGACAACTTCACAACATTAAGATATATAACTGACACCATCAAGATCGCTGTTGAAGTACACTCTCTTTACTGTACAACTCTATATAATGTTATCCCACACTCGCACCTTAGCCACGACAGGTAAACCTGCAAGTACCTGTATTTTCAAAAGAAAAAAAAAGAAATCTAGAAATACCAATATGATTATAACCATTCTCCGACCTAAAGTTCCGAAAGGAAAAAAAAGTTCATTTCATTCTTGGTGTTCGATAAATATTTCTGACTCGTCGCCTCGTGCCCGAATCATCTTAATCTTAAAGAGAACGACTTTGTTATTTCGTCTTCCCAATCTCCAAGGACGAAACTAAAAATAAATACATGTCCATTGTTGGGTTGCTAATCGTGTCGATGGAGATTAGCGATCACGGTATCATAACTTTAGTTAAATGACTTATTCCTCACGGGATGTTCCTTTAAATATGGTTCTGGAACGAGTTTAGAAATGTCCGAAAGATTACTGAAGAAAGAGTCCGTTCTAGACAGATCCGATGATAGAAATAATCAATGTTTATGGTTATCGTCATCTTCCAATAGATTTAAGCGTCGCACTTCGTCGAGAATGTAATCAGCTGTGAGGACAACGAATGTTCATAATTGATGTTCCAACTTACAGTCAAAGATATTATTATTTGAGGTTATTTTGATATTCTCTTATGTGTAGCCTCTTTTCGCATAACTGTTCTTTTCGTAATTGAGATCCTTTTGACGACACACACACACGCACACACACACACACACACACACACATATATATATATATAAATATATATGTGTGTGTGTGTGTGTGTGTGCATAATATAGATATGGGAAGAAAAGGATGAAGGGATATGGAATATGAAAAAAGTAAATATAATACCAATAATCGTAGGAAAACTAGAAACAGTTCCGAAGAACCTGGAAAAAAAGACTGGGAGAAATTGGAATCGAAAGGAAAAAGACGGATACCATACAACGGACGGCAATGATAAAACAGGTGACATCTTAAGGAAAATCCTTGAATGCAGAAACCTTTCTACATAATCTACGAAAACCAACCAATCACATGCAATGTGCAATAGCAAGAAAACAAAATCACATAAAAAGCACCACGAAAACTAAAAAACTAGAAACTGCAAAAAAAAGTTCATAAACTACACCCCCCCCCCCAACAAAAAAAAATGATAAAACCAACCTTGGCTGATACCACACAACACAGTCGTGAAGGGTCAAGGAAGATGGAAAGACCAAGGAACGATAGGACTAATCAGACCTCCACTGAAAGAGTGCGGATAGCACTGGGACATTGGATAGCATTATTGCCGTTCAAATCCCAGAGAAGGCTAATAGTCGTTACCAACGAGCAATCGATGGTAAACGTCTGTTGTGAAAACGCAAATTCATTTGCAGTAGTTAGCGAAAAAGGTGGAGAGCACTGGATATCTGGGGAGACTTTTTGTCACTCAGACTCCAGTGAATACCACTGGTAATTATCAGTGAGGAATAACTGATTACTACTTGTTTGAGAACTCCGTGTGAGTACATAATAATAATAATAATAATAATAATAATAATAATAATAATAATAATAATAATAATAATAATAATAATAATAATAATAATAATAATAATAATAATGAATAAATAAACAAGTATAACTTCTAAAACTATTACGAATAGTTGCACAAAGTTTAGTATAACTATTCTTACGATGCTTGGTTGGATATATTGATATCAATATTACATAATACTACTACAAATATACATTGTTAATCATCGACTGATTTTGTATGGCCTAGGTCTTTTTAAAGAAAACATAATACAATGAAAATAAACCAAAACTTATAAAACAAATGAAACTATTTAAAGAAACACATTTTTGACGTCGGAAAGATATCAGTTTCCACACGACTCCTATTCTTCCACCTCGAATCCAAGCAACGAAAACGGATCCAATATCTTTACACTGTATTGGTTGAGAGATTACAAGTTTAATTCTATCCATGACGTTTTCTAAAGTTAGACATCGAAGAATGAATAAGCTATTCTAACACGATCTTCATGTCACGCGCGAGACGCCATCGCATAAAAAAAAATGAGCAAGTGAGGCGAATTGAAGCTGCCATAAATAATGATATATGCTTATCCCGCGTAAAAGTTTTGCGCGGCAAAATGGCCACATTATGCTCTGTCGGATGGCACTGTTCCGATCACGAAGCCTGTTACTTCCTGGGTAGCCATTGTCCAAGTGTGCACAAAAGCGAGGACTATATTTCATCATTATTTATTTATTCATTTACTTATTATTATTATTATTATTATTATTATTATTATTATTTGCTCACTAGGAGTTATCACACTGGTCATCGTCAGTGATCGCCCACTGCCAACAACCTATGGTATTCCCTGGAGTCTGAGTGACGACAAGTCTCCTCAGACTTCCAGTATGCTCCACCTCTTTTCGGTCATCACCGCTGATAACCTTGCGGTATCGCAACAGCCACCTACCACCGATTTCCCGCTGATAAGGGCCATTGGTCCCCTCTGGGGCCCGAGTGGCAACAAGCCTCCCCAAGGTCCCAGAGCTGTCCGCGCTCTTCCAGTGGAGGTCTGGTTTGCGCTTTCCCTCTTCGATCATTATTATTATTATTATTATTATTATTATTATTATTATTATTATTATTATTATTATTATTATTATTATTATTATTATTATTATTATTATTATTATTATTATTATTATTATTATTATTATTATTATTATTATTATTATTATTATTATTATTATTATTATTATTATTATTATTATTATTATTATTATTATTATTATTATTATTATTATTATTATTATTATTATTATTATTATTATTATTATTATTATTATTATTATTATTATTATTATTATTATTATTATTATTATTATTATTATTATTATTATTATTATTATTATTATTATTATTATTATTATTATTATTATTATTATTATTATTATTATTATTATTATTATTATTATTATTATTATTATTATTATTATTATTATTATTATTATTATTATTATTATTATTATTATTATTATTATTATTATTATTATTATTATTATTATTATTATTATTATTATTATTATTATTATTATTATTATTATTATTATTATTATTATTATTATTATTATTATTATTATTATTATTATTATTATTATTATTATTATTATTATTATTATTATTATTATTATTATTATTATTATTATTATTATTATTATTATTATTATTATTATTATTATTATTATTATTATTATTATTATTATTATTATTATTATTATTATTATTATTATTATTATTATTATTATTATTATTATTATTATTATTATTATTATTATTATTATTATTATTATTATTATTATTATTATTATTATTATTATTATTATTATTATTATTATTATTATTATTATTATTATTATTATTATTATTATTATTATTATTATTATTATTATTATTATTATTATTATTATTATTATTATTATTATTATTATTATTATTATTATTATTATTATTATTATTATTATTATTATTATTATTATTATTATTATTATTATTATTATTATTATTATTATTATTATTATTATTATTATTATTATTATTATTATTATTATTATTATTATTATTATTATTATTATTATTATTACTACTACTACTACTACTACTACTACTACTACTACTACTACTACTACTACTACTACTACTACTACTACTACTACTACTACTACTACTACTACTACTACTATTTGTACTCACTAGGAGTTCTCACACAGATCATCGTCAGTCATTGCTCACCGACAACAACCAGTGGTATTTCCTGGAATCTGAGTAACAACAAGCCTCCCCAGATTTCCAGTATTCTTCACCTCTTTTCGATAACGATGCGGTATCGCAACAGCTTACTACCATTGATTTCTCGCTGGTAAGGACAATTGGTCTTCTCTGTGATTGCGGTGGCATTAAGCCTCCCCAAGGTCCCAGCACCCTCCGCACTCTTCTAGTGGAGGTCTGGTTTGTGCTGTCCCTTCTCGGTCTTCTCATCCTCCTCGACCCGATTTAATTATATATATATTTCGAACATCGTGACGTACTTATAAATGTCTCTGTCCGTCGTATTGCTGTTGCCTTATATGCTTACATTTTAAATAATCCATCGTAAAAAAGCGCAAATTTAATTAAATCATCGTATTTTATAGGTCTGTCCGTTGATATTTCTGTATTTCCTAAAGTTGGTAATGTTATTTGCCTTGGTCTGTCACGCGTATTGCATAGTCGTCGGTCTGCCTGTACCAACATTAAACGCTCCCTTTTTAGGGTAGAGTTTGACGAGCAATCAAATAATAGTTTATTATTATTCAACGAATGACGGAAAATATGCTTAAACAGTATTATGACAAATATTTATACTTGTATATATATACATTTATAGAGTGACAGTAATATATATATATATATATATATATATATATATATATATGACAACAGAAGCGGAAGAGAGCCAGATGGCTAAGTCTTTCTGTGCTTGAAACCGACGGTACAAATGTTGTACTTATTTTTTGTACCAAAATAAATAAATATTACGCTCTTAATTTTTAACTTTAATTCTCAATTAATCGACCACTCTGCTAGGATTTTTCCTGCTATATTACAAATAAGTTATATATATATATATATATATATATATATATATATATATATATATATATATATATATATATATATAGAGAGAGAGAGAGAGAGAGAGAGAGAGAGAGAGAGAGACTGAATGAAAAAATAAAATGAGAAATAAATCAGATTTTATTAAAGTTCAAAGAGGGTTTTTTGAACTTTAATAAATGTAATTTATTTCTCATTTTATTATATCATTCAGCCCTTTAATATCATTGCTCTATACACTATATTGAGCTTTGTTTTTTATCATGATAGTCTACTAGTTTAATATATTATTTATATCTTTAGAGTATAATCTCTCTATCTATCTCCCCCCTCTCTCTCCCTCTCACTCTCTCACTCTCTCTATCTATCTCTCTCTCTATATATATATTGATAAATTGACAAGTCTTTTATTTCAATTCATGTCATGAAGAACGTACTATAAAGCGTAAGTTTTCTATAGATTTTAATCCGCCATGTATTATTATCAAAGCGTTTTCTTTTTTAGTACTTACTTAGTATGAGCAAATAATTTCCTAGTATATCTTAACTTAGCTTAATTTTTGAAAGAAACACCCACTCTATTTAAATAGACAGAAGTGTATTGGGGAAGTGAACAATTATGAGGAAGAGGAGAGAGAGTATACAACGTAAGTAAAGAGACGAGTGAAGAAATTGTGTTTGCTGTAAGCAAAGTAAGAAAATTGGCGATAGTGAAGAAGATGAAGTAAAAGAAGTAAAAGGATTGGGATTTGATTTGTTTGTTTGCTTGTTTGTTTTAAAGCACATGGACCCTATAACCACTTTTGTGCCATATTTACATAAAGTTCTTTAATCTTGGAAGAATGAGAAGGCACGTCCGATGATCAGTTTGAATGCTGAGGCCATTTTAGATTCAGTATTCTGCCATTATTTTTAGATCATGCCTAGATTTATATCTATTAAATAAAGAAGGTAAAATGATGTATTATAGATCGCCAAACTATTGACACCCTTTTTAGGGGGAAGGGACTCCTTAGCGCACTAGATGCACTAGAGTCAAGCGTACTCCCCTAACAGACATGACGTCATGAGAAAATCGAAGTCTTTACATAACCTTTTTATATGAGTAATTTGTGCAGTTATTTAATTTTTTTTCTTCCCCATGAGGTCAGATATGGGTTTTAATGAAACAGTTTATGTGGAATGAACTGGATTCGAACCCGGCACATCAAGATCCCCAGTCCGCGTTGTTTACCGTTTAGCCACCGTGTCAACTTTAGTCTTTTAGTATGGACACAATGTATTCTGTATGCACTCTTATGTCTTGTCTCGTTTAATATATTCATAGTCTGTCGTAGGCTAACTATTAATAAATGAAATGTGTCTGTCTGAAAACTGTCCAACGTGTATTACTGACATTAACCCGATGATTATGGTAAGTCATGCACTGCAAGTCTAGAAAATTCAAGAAAAAATCCAAGTTAATTATTTTTTTCTGTCTTAAAGTGCTGAATTATTTCATTATATCTATCTTTTGTGGTTTTATTGTGTCATGTGACCGTCGTTTTACTATATTCCGTTGGATTACTGCTTTCTTGATTCTATTTTCTGGCGATGGTGCGTATGTCCATTGGTCAGTCGTAAAATATTACATCTTTATTTCACTTACATAAAAACCTACATTTTGCACAACAAAAATAGAATATTCAGAATAATGTATTTATAGTTAATAGCACATGCTGAATGCAGATTCATGTAAAAATGGTAAACAAAAATCGAATGTGCGAATAAGTAATAAAAGTATCTTATTTTATTTTGACATATTTTAAAATTGTTCCAATTGATAATTAAAATATAGTGTTATTCTTACAACGTTTCGGCCAATGAAACCTGAAAGCTCCAGAATCGGTACCGAATTTTAAATGGAACCTTTTATTTAATCCATGAAAGCAGTTTGCTTTCGTTCCGTCAGTCATGATCAGGTAGAAGTCTTAAGTTATTCGTAATTATATTTTTTATATCGCCTGCACTGAGGATTGAACCTACAACCTCAAGAAGACTGTGACTCAGAACTGATTAAACTTAGCACTTTTATCCGTTACGCTACGGGTCTTCGAGGTCTTAACTGAAATATATACACGAACAAAATATAAGGAAAATGAATTGATATATATGTTATTGCTTCTATTTTTTAAAAATATTTAACTAGCTTTGACTACTTACGTTTTTTTGTTTAAACAATCTAACTCAGTTGAATTGATACGGCATAACCACGTCGACACACCAGCTCTCGTTAGATTACCGAAGTTAAGCAACGTTGAGCCTGGTCAGTACCAGATGGGGAACCGTTTGAGTATACCAGGGGTTATATGTAGGAGGACGTTGACACCTCCCTGCAAAGAATTGCAAAAACCTAACGTTGTTATCTCCCCTGACTGTAATATAAATGCGACTGTGGGCCACTTGTGAATTTGATATTCCAAAGAAACTTCCTCCTTTGGAGGTAGACGGTTCAACCCGTCTAGGCTGAAGAATGCCGCTTCGTTCGTTCATTCAAACTTGATATCGTTTTTAATTATTTTTTAAAAACTTTAATTCTCTCCAAGCAAGGCACTTGATACTAAGAAGTAAGAGGCTACTCTTAATTAGGGGTCATACCTACAGTGACATCCTAAGTTATGCTCTGTTTTCGATGTCCAATCTGACTGGCAGCCAATTCACATCTTAGATAAACATTACTTCTGGCGGCACATTTCTCAAAACAATTACTGTTCCGTATGTGTTCAGTTACTGTTCCGTATGTGTTCACTTTGGGTTTTTATTACATTATTTATGCTTAAAAACAAACTGTTTGTACAATAAAATGCGGGCGATGCAAAGAATAGAATTACAAATTACTTAAGACTTCTACCCTTTCATGGCTTACGAAACAATATTTAGCAAACTCTGTTGATTTAATAAAAGGTTTCGTTCATAATCTTGTCTAATTGCAGATTGTCTAATTTGACAGAAACGTTCCCCAGTTCTACAATATACACTTGAAGAAAATAGCAAATCACATCGGCCGAAACGTTGTGAGAATAAGATCCAAGTTTCACAAATTCTCCAAAATATGTCTTAGATCTGTAAACAATTGAATACCTTGTGTACTCTATTCTTTTAGGAAGTTATATAAAGTTATGCTAAGTATTAGAAAATGATCACCCTTATGCAAGTAAAAATATCTTTAATATGATGTGGCATATGATTGTATCTCACACTCAGACACTAACAACAAGGGGTAACCCTACAAGTATATTAACAATTTGCAGGTTTATTTATATATACTCACGACGAATACTTGCATTCTAATACAAATGCATATGTATATATGGATTCACAATGCACATAAATAGATACCAACAAATCTTTAAACGATATTATACATACTAGCAAAAATATGCTCCCTCCGGTCACATATTTTTGCTAGGCTGCCGCGTCAGAAATGAACGCTGACGTGTAAACCGATGGAGCGTCAGTCATATTTCTCTGGTGGTTAGACGTTGATATTCTTTGTTTAAGACCAAAACTATTTTTAAATGAAAATACATTTTTTTAAAATTCGACCCCACCCCGATGTTTGTACTTATCTTCCCCATAAATAGAAATATTTTTAGTTTAGAAAATTCACAGTTGAGAAAAATAATTTAATTCTTAACGATTGAAAAACGTCTTGCTACTGCCGTCATTATTTTCCGAATGCTCGTTCCAAAGTTATCGTCTGTTCGCATTTCTTTCCACCCAATCGTTTTGCGCCGAATCCACGTAAGAATTTACGAAATAATGAATATTAGTAGTTTCAGTTTATCAAAGAGAAGAAAGAAAAGTGTACCGAAAATAAAAGTAACAATAAAAATATACAGCGAATACGATTCTTAAAACAGTTATTTACTTACCCAGTAACAGGTTCCCCCCTTTCAAAGTATCGTCTGCTCGCATTTATTTACACCCAATAGTTTTGCGACAAATCCACGTCAGAATGTAATAAGTAATATTTTATGTTTTTCAAAGCGGAAAAAAGTGTGCGTAAATTAAAATCAACAATGTAAAAAACAAAATACTGACCCTATCCGTAACGACGGGGTAAACGTTAGCGCTGGTCCTAAAGTGGAAAACTAATTTTGTTATAATGTGTGTGTGTGCGCGTGTTTTTAATAGTAATTTTAAATTAATTATTATTTTAAGTAAACAATTTGATTCAGTGAATTTGTGTTTTAAAACATAATGGCTAATAAGATTAAGAAAATGAACAAACTTAGAACGGTTTTAAAAATGAAAAAATGAGCACGGTGAATGCCAGCGTTGTTGTTTACATTTTATTTAACGCGCCGTAATGACGCTGGCTGTTTAATCAGATCGCCATATTTAATTATCGGAGGGAGGGAGGAAACGACTTATTAAACAGCCAGCGTTGTTAACTACGTAAAGCAGTACATGTATGTATATATGTAAATAAAAGAAATCGATTAATAATGGAGTTTATGTATCTGTCTGTCTAAATTATAATTTATAAGTAAGATTATTAGCATGCAAAGCAGCGTATATATATATATATATATATATATATATATATATATATATATATATATATATATATGACAATTTTAAGAGAACAATCCTGAGTGTATATTTGCGAATAGTAATTTATTAGAAGTTGATAAGCAATTGATTATGTAAATTGAGAAACGCGCATAGTGTTTCCGGTGGTTTTTCTAGCAGTATATAAGGAAGCTGGCTGACTTAGTAAATAATCATGCTACTCTGATGGAGTTTTGGCTTCAGACAGACAGACAGACAGACTGAAAGACAGACATACATATACATAAACTCCATTATCAATAGGTGTATGTAAACTTGTATATATGTTTTACACTTTATTAACATATGAATTCATAAATATATACAAGGTACCACAACATTCACTGAAGGGCTCTACTCGTTAAATGAATTACATTTTGATGAAATACAAAGGACACATTGTATATTAATACGTCAACAATCCACATAGATATTAGCCATTATCTAGTTTGCACAGAATTAGTGAGTACATCGTTGATGTAAATATAGAGGAGCAGTTAGAAGAGAAAAAATGAAGCTGATCGAAGATAAAAGAGATAGAAAAAAAATAGAAAACAGGTTTAGAGATTGATAAGTTTTAATATGAATAAAAAAAATATAAAAAGCACTAAAGAGAGAAAGAAAGAGAGTTATCTCGACAGGCAATACCACATCTTTATATAATGATGGAGTTATGATTCGTGTATGTTTTTTTTTATCATGTTTTAAAAAATAAGAAAAAAATAAATAAAACATTCACTGTAAAATGAGATTGCAAGAGAACACCTGAAGTTTATCACGGAAAATAATTATACCATATTGTCAGGAAAATAAATTCATAAAAGAATGCAAAAAAAAACACACAAAAAACATTAAAATACAAAAAAAAATAACAATTGAATAACACATGGACAAGTTTAAGTTCGCTAAAAAATATTATTGGAATAATTCAAGATGGCAGCCATTCAATGAAATACACATCATATTATTAAATATCGCCTTGTCACTCAGCCAATTTGACATGTACTCAGCAGGCGATATGATTTTTATTTTCTTTTTTATTCTAATTGATTTAACAAAACATCTATCAACTGACTAATAAACACGACTTATGAGTAGATTTTAATCGCATGCACAACTTTTTAGGAAAGTCAAACAAAAGAAAACAACTAATTATGAAGAGAAAGGATACTTCCGTTACGCAAGTTCCGGTTGATTCTACTTACAAGTAACAATAGTCATCATGAGTAAAAGATATTGGTATGTAGCCAACATTTATGCAAATGAGATATAATTAAAGACAATTGGCTTGGTATAAAAATCTAACCTCTGTCTAAGCATTCTAGTTCACTTTAAACAACTGTGATTTTTATTGAGGTAGGGTTAAGGTAAGGGGTATGGTTGAATAGGGGTATTTTTTGAAGGATCAAAGCGTAAACATTTGATTTATTGGATAGTTATTGTTGTGGGAACAATTTCAATATTTACTAAATTTACCATTCTGAAATAGCATAATTTTTAACAAATTATTTAAACACGATTATCGTATTTGACAAAAGATATACAAATAAGCAGCACAGATCGACAACATTAATATAACACCTTCGACGGACACCAGTAAATCTAATATATATATATATATATATATATATATATATATATATATGTATATATATATATATGTATATATATATATATATATATATATATATATATATATATATATATATATATATAGTAATCATGTAGAAATCCAAAGGGAATCAAGCCGAACTTACAAAAGAGTACTCAATAAAGATATAGAGCTGTATTGTGAATACTTTTATTCGAACATGTTCAAGGTCTGCTACACTGGCATGTCGATGTCATCGATCTACAACTATCGAGAGCTGAGGTATCATCAGGCAGAAAGTTTTTCCTTGATCCGACCCGGTCGGTGAAGTCCAGGAAGTTTGCTTGACTCCATTCATCTTGGACTTCACCGACAGGGTCAGATCAGGGAAAAACTTTCTGCCTGATGAGACCTCAGCTCTCGATAGCTGTAGACCGATAACATCGACATGCCAGTGTAGCAGACCTTGTATATGTTCGAATAAAAGCATTCATTATATATATATAATATATATATATGTATATGTATATATATATATATATATGTATATATATATAGTGCATGTGTTATTTTGTTTCTTAGATGTAAATCCAATGAAACTCAGGTGTTTATAAAAAGTGCAGAATAACATGTAGAACTGATTTTTAGTATAAATATTGATATATACACACATTATTTGTTACATAGGTGCATACAATTTTAGCTGCGATGTTTGAGACAATCAGCTTCTGCGAGTCTTACTTTTTTCCTTGCACTGTGCTATTAGCTCGAATATATTCAAGTTTGTGTGGGTTTCTTTCTGATAATAATTTGATCAACTATACATATTTATGCAGTGATGCTATTTCCTAACTCATTTCAACAGCTTAAGCTGTTAACACAAATATTCGCAATTACAGCTATCAGATAAACACTTACACGTGATTATGTTTCGGGATTTCTAAACTTTGAGATGGGCATTGGTCATTATTGTTATTTGAATCATTCACACTTGTGTTGTTATCTTGGGTATTTTTCGCACAACTTTTCGACCGACCTATCGAGAACAAGCTACCCACGTGGATTAAATAAAAGGACCCGTTCGAAAGCACATTAATTTGAATAATCAAAACAACAATCATACACGTGTTTACATTATAATGATTCAATTGATTATGTCCCATGAGTGTGCGCACACTAATTGTCTAGAACAACTAAATGAAATTGTCTCGAGCTTAAAGTATACACACGTTTGATTATACATCCTTACAGTTATCTTTGCGAAAATGTAAGCGACCGCTTCTTATTCCTGGACTATGACTTATTTTATGGCACGTTAACACTTATCGAATAAACTGGTTCTTACCAGAAATGTGCGTTTATCTTTGTTTTAAACAAATACAGAATGAAATTTATCTTACAAACGTAAAATACCTTTTTCTATTGTATGTCTACAACAAGATATTTTCTTGGATACATATGTATATGTGTTATATATATATATATATATATATATATATATGTGTGTGTTATACACATGTGTTATGTATATATATATGTGTTATACATATATATATGTGTTATATATATATGTATGTGTTATATATATATATATGTTATATATATATATGTGTTATATATATATATGTGTTATATATATATATATATGTTACATATATATATATATATATATATATATGTGTGTGTGTGTGTGTGTTTGTGTGTGTATGTTATATGTGTTTATGTAATCGATACGACGCCAGTTTCTTATTTTATAATTCGTATCCACACCTAAAATATTATATAGATATACCACTTGACATTGAGCCTATTATATTTTCTTTTATATTTCAATATATATATATATATATATATATATATATATATATATATATATATATATATATATATATATGGGCACTCTGAGTGAGTTTAATAACAAGCAGTACAAATAGCTTTATGCAAGACCCAAACACAGTTTGTTGATCACTTTCGACTGCTCGTGTAAAAATACCCGCCGACTCGGTATTTACAAAGTTAAATTCCTCCTTAATTATTAGCTAATTCGGTATGGCCGAGGGGGTAACGCTCTTGACTACGAATCAGTCGCTGACAGTGAGAATTGACTTCCTGCACGAAGCAATTAATATTAATTCATAAATATTATATATTATAATTGTCTTCTTGTGGTAATGCCCAGTTGGCTAATAGTTACGGAGTCTAGGTTGACTCTGTTGCAGGGGTTCGAACCGTGTGATTGTTCAAGAGTATCTCCTTGCACTGATGAGAGCGAAAACATTAATTATTTACAATTAATATTATAGGCCCTTTTAATAAGTTGAGCCCTGCTCGGGGAAGTTAAAAATAGATTGACATTTTTAGGCATATTCTGTTCGTAGAATCTCTAATTTAGTCTTTCTTGATATGCCTTCGCATAAATAGAACTTTAATTCCCTTCTGTAATGTGGTAATGTTTACAGCGCTTTCTTACGGAGTCAAGCTTGACTCTGTGACAGGGGTTCGAACCGTGTAACCGTCTGTAGATGAAAATAATTTAAGCTTTTTCTTTTACAATTAATATATATATATATATATATATATATATATATATATATATATGAAATAAAAATATACTTTTAGTAGATAGAACTTATAGTCAAATGGTTTAAGCACAATATACGAGATAGAGCAATTATAAAGATAAATACAAGAATGGGGATACACATGTACTAATGAAAATTGTATTTCAACTTCCTTGGCTCAAGAATAATAAACATGTGTTTTCCGAGTACACCTGTATTGAACAATCGAGGTTTAAATAGATTTTTCATTCGTACATATTTATCCTTCTTCTTCCATTTATTTTATATATATATATATATATATATATATATATATATATATATATATATATTAAGCACATGTTCTTAGACGTATCTATTTCATTTGTTGTAATATTCGCGATTATTGTTGGAGCATAACATATGATAGACAATTTAATGATTATGTTTTTTGACTCATGGCATATCATTTAAATTATAAATATACTACTAATTAAGTTTCTTAACGATAAAATCATATACACACATTAAGTTGTGTGCATTTACATTCACGCAACAGATGTAAACAATATACGGATATTTGGACACATTTAATTGATAATTTAATGATAAAACTGTAAAGTAAATGAGTAAATGATTACACCTTAGCATGATATTATAGTTACATTTTCATATGGAAACCCTATTTATTTTTAAATATAAGTATATTACAATAAACAAACGGCACGCTTAAACATAATGCGAAATAAAAATGAAAGTATAAAGACTCCGTGCAACGCATTTTATGTACATCTACCGTAAATATAAGCGATTTTACTAGAAAAAGAAAATATTTTGGTATCGCCCCCACTATCATCAGCCATACACTAATTACTGAACAAATTCATTTGCACCATCATTTCGATAACCTCGCTTGTATCAACCTGAGGGCAGAATTAGACCTGATGCTGTTATCTTACACATAAATTAAATAAGCTAAAAGAATCTCATTTACACTAGAAGAGTCATCGATTACAGTATGTTTGCTTGCATGATGAAGAAGCATGTTTACCTTGGTTTGGTTCAATGAACTGACGTCAGGTATCACGTTATTAGACATTTGGTTAGCTGCTATATATAAAGTTAGGTATGTGTTAATGTTTATATGTCTGTGTGGATAAACTTCAAAAAAACTTTTTTAATTATTACTAATTTTGAAATACAATTTTTATGCATAAGGATGTAATGTGGTCTATATTCAGTGTGACTTAGTTCATATAGAGATGCGCTCAACACCTGTTGTTAATATCTTGATAAGTCCGATTTCTTTGAAATATTGAACAAAGACATATTCTCAAAAAATCACTGTTTATGAGTATTTAGAAAGGGTTGTTATTGGAATAACATAGGCGTATATTTTCATTTAAACATTCAACTATTTATGCATTGCATGAAGTTTCATCCGTATTTATTATACATCAATTTCTTAATATTCCCTGAATTTTAATGTGTTTCAACCATCACCACTTATTTCAGATATGTGTATAAAAGCTAGATTATTTTCACGAGTTTGATTAAAATTAGAATAAAGATTTAAAATATAAGGTACTTGTGGAGAGCCATACATTTTTTAGCTGTTCTGTATTTAAATCTCCGAAACAGTTAAATAGTAAACATCTGGTGATCCCCGTTTTCTATATCGACGATTTAAGTTCAGGTCCCTTGTTTATGTTTCACTTTTATATAGTTCAATGCCCTTTTGTATTTGTGAATTTTGTTGTAAGTCGTCTCATGCAAGTACGTTGTCTGTGATTTGTTAAAATTAGTTAGTATAACAAGGAATTTAAACTGCGTTTTTTTCTACGTTTATAAATTACTCAAAGCATCTTTAGGTAATATATATATATTCAATTTATTATTTTTTTAATTCTTAAAAAGATGTTTAAAATAAAATATGAACTATCACAATCTAATGCACATATGCGTCACCTCATATTTCAAAAAGTAAGAAATCCGTTAACAACATCACCACGTCGATTTTCTATTCTGACAGATACCTACCAACATACACGGAATTGTAACAATCTAATACCCTGATGAAGCTACATATTCTACCGAAATGATAAACCTAAAGATCAAAGTAAAAAAAATATTAATAAATATCGCATTTAATCAAGCTTTCAAAGCTTTTAACTTCATTTATTATTGTTAAATTTTAAAAAAGATGTTTAAAATAAAATATGAACTCTCCTAATTTAATACACATATGCGTGCATGCGCGTCCCCTCATATTTAAAATGTAAGGAATACGTTAATAACAACATCACGTCGATTCCATTCTGACAGATAACTACAAACAGCAACGGAGTTGTTATACTTTCATATTCTGATGAAGCTAGGTATACTAGCGAAACGATTAGTAAAAATATCAAAGTAAAAATGAAACAAACATTTCTGATTTGATTTGTATTGATAAATATCGCTAAATCACTGTTTTACAGGCTTTTAGCCTCATTTATTATATATATATATATATATATATATATATATATATATATATATATATATATATATATATATATATATATATATAAAGATAAATGAAAGACGAGGGATAAACATGTACGAATGACAAATCTATTTCAACTTCGATTGTTCAATGCAAGGTGTACTCGGTAAACACATGTTTATTATTATTTCCTTAAGCCAATGCTTTTCAAAGATTAAACTATCATCATCAGAGGAATTACATAGATGGATAAGTTGGCAGTGGAAAAGCCAAAATTAAAAAATTGAAAAAAATATTAAAATGGAGAGTGAGAGTGTGCGTCTTAAAATATGGTGGTTTTATTTTCTTACATATATATATATATATATAGATATATATATATATATATAAATATATATATATATATATATATATATATATATATATATATATATATATATACATGTATCTTCGTAAAAGGACATACAATTAGTACAAAGTTCTTCTGTTCGATGAATACATATTATGTTTAATTAACAAAATTCCCGTACTGCGTACTATTTCTATGTAAACAATTGCGAGATGAGATAAATTGAGGTACTGTTACATTATAATGGTAGATAGAATATATCAAAGGCTTGATTGCTTGAACTATTTCCTGTCTTTAGAAGGAATTTGTTTGAAATTTAAATGTATATCGATGCTGTATTTAAAAGTTCGTGCCTTCGAGATTCATGTGAACGTTCGAAAAGTTAATTGTGCGACAGTAAACTGACGGCTAATATTTCTGAAAGAATAAAAATAAATATTCCGTCGAATGAAATAACACCTTTCCTTCGACACGAAATTAATTTCAAGATGACAGCACAATCACACGTCGGACCCCAAAAAATAAATATCTGACAGCTGTTTCACCATGTGTAAAAAAATTAAATACACACAATATAAATTGTAAAATGAACGGCAATATGAGAAAGAAATGTAAAACAAATTCATACAAAAGGAAAAAGAAAAAAACATTGAAATCGTGTTCCAGCAAGTTTTGCCATCAAAAGAAGCACACTGGATGTTAGCCTTACTTTTAACACAGGTTAAAAACAGAACTGAATGATAGTGATAATAATAATTATATATATATATATATATATATATATATATATATATATATATATATATATATATATATGAAAGGAAAGGATGAAGGTAATCCGACGTAATGGGAAATGAAAAAGAAAAAAACTGAAAGGATGTATTTTTTTATTTCATCAAAACGTTTCGCCTTTATTTGTAAGACTTCTTCAGGATGATAATATTAAGAGAAATATCATGCAAGTACATGAACATGTTGGGTTTACATGATGGGTTGATGGGAAGAAATAGTAGCCCTTACTGGAAGCAGTAGGAACGGCGTCCGGGCTTGGTGAAGTAAGTGGCATGGAATGAAAAAATGTTGATGGTTCTGGGTTGAAAAAAGTGGAAGGGTGGGGGTGAGCAGGGATAATGTGGAAGTCAGTGAGTGAAGAAGTGGAGGAGTGGTTTTGTTTGATGCGACTTTTTTATTTTTTCAATTTTCCGAATTGTCCATCTAATGTTTCGGTCAAATTGATGTAAATATGATCCATGGGTTTCTTGTTCCATTCTTTTTTGTTTTTTGCAAGTACTTTCGATTTGAATCGTCAAATTATCTTCAGGCGGTATTAGTTTTTGTGTCTTTACAAATGATGACTTTACTGTTGTGCTCATTTTTGAATAATAACGGCAAGTAGTTTATAACTTGAAAAAGCGTCTGTAAAGTTGAAATGTACATGAGAGCGTGATGGCGTTCTACACATATGAGAGCTTTAAAAGTTTGACTGTTTAAACCGTTCATATATATATATATATATATGGGAAGAGAAGGATGAAAGTAATCCGACGTGATAGAAAATGAAAAAGGAAAACCAAAAAATGGATGTTTTTTATGTGTACATCAACGTTTCGTCTTTATTTATAAGACTTCATCAGGATGATAAAATAGAGAAAAAATGTCATGCAAGCACAGATACATGTAGGGTAGACATATTGGGAGAAAAAATAGAATGAAATAGTGGCCACTGCTGGGTAGACGTCCGTATTTGTTGGAGAAATAGAAATGAATGTTGAAAAGAATGAGTGGGGAAAAAATGGAAGGATGGGGTGAGCCAGGACTACTGTGGCTGGTGGTAAGAGAAAGAGGTGGGGGATGAGCAGGGGTAAAGTGGATGGCAGAGAGGGAGGTGAGGAAGAGGGGGGAGGGAGGTGTTTGACCAGATGGCTGCGGTTCAAGATTGAAGGGGAAAAGTAAGTTGGAATGTTTGTGTATGGGGGGTGTATGCAGGGAAAGGAGGATGGGTAGAGAGGGAGGGGGGCTGTGATTTTGGTGGATGGGCGAAATATATATATATATATATATGTGTGTGTGTGTGTGTGTGTGTGTGTGGCTGTGTGTATTTAAAATATATTCATCCACAAACAGATGTTTCGTTATTTCTACAACAGTATAGTATAATTAAGCGTAGCGAGTTTTATTATGTATAGCTTCGAAAACTGAATGCCTGGTCATAACCAAATGCGATCAGCGGTCATGTGACTTATTTTATGCTAACAAATTCACGTGAGCTAAATTGCGAGATCCAGAGCGAGAGATTAGCCGTTGCATTATCGTCTGCACATCCAATCGGAAATCAAATGCCAATGAAATAGCGTGGGATTTTATTACGTTTTAATTTACCGATCTCTTATGAAGACATTACATAAAGCTGGGAGACGAGACACGATTCTTCTTCGAACGCCTATTCCACGTAAACATTTATAAATAGTTAGCAAAATAATGGTGATGATTATAAAGTGATAAAATTGTCGGTCAGATTTATAGAATCAAACGGTCGTTTGGTAATGTTTAGATCATTGCGAATATATCCGGTCTCAATTTTCATGAACGGGCTACAACCTCATTTCATAAGAATATCAATCACATGACAGGTAAAATTAATTCCTCCAACACACATTATCTCCGCCAATTTTATGTTCTTTTATGAATATTACAATAAAAATATAATAATCTTTAGCCTCGTCGCTAGAATCCTTATTCCAAATTTGAGATAAACTCCATTACTTGGTTTTGATTCTAGAACATGTCTTAATGTTGGATAATGGCTCTATGGGAATCGATGTATCTATTGGAAATCGTTGGTTTGACTTGCGCGAATTAACGCGGGGTTGACCGGCAGTCGAGTGCAGAATAGGGCAGAATATACATATATATATATATATATATATATATATATATATATATATATATATATATATATATATATATATATATATATATATAAATAAATGTTTTGAGGTACAAAATTTATAGATACATTTAAAAAGAATACGCGGAAATCTCTCTAAGGCCCTTTCGACTATCATCTCGTCAGGAGAAAATCGATAGTGTTAATTAATAATAACGTCGAAAGAAAGAGCAAATGGGGAAATTGAGTGTGCAGATTCCAAGAACCATTTGAAAATATTGGAATCTGTCTCTATTGCTATGCGAAAACCTTCCTTGTGCCGGCAGAAGGAATTTGTAAGATCGCTTAATCTCTTTGGGGAACTTTGAACTCCTTCCCAATTTTTTTTATTTTTATTTTTTTTTATCCCCTAACGTAGTGCCTTTTAATCGACTTTTAACGAAATAATTAAATTGAATTTTAATCGCTTCAACGTTAATTTTGGCACACTCAATTTCCCCATTTGCTCTTTCTTTCGACGTTATTATTAATTAAAACTATCGATTTTCTCCTGACGAGATGATAGTCGAAAGGGCCTTAGAGAGATTTCCGCGTATTCTTTTTAAATGTATATATATATATATATATATATATATATATATATATATATATATATATATATATATATCTTAAGAGAGTTCACTCCAAGCAAGGAAAGCCGCCACTGTAGACATAAAGAGCTATTGAGAAAAAAGAAAAAGAAGAAGGTTGGGGGGGGACTTTTAGTTTAAAAACAACACTATTGCGATTTTCACAAGAGATTACATATAAAAAATTGTATTTATTAATTAATAATATATCATAAATACCCAGGAAATATGATATTATTCAAATAGAATCAAACAATCTTTAGTGTTACGTTCATGTCATAATCAATATATCCGACGACGCTCTGAAACAATAACTTCAAGCGATGTTTTCAGTTTTAAACCAAGTTTTCCCTGTCTTAAGTTTCCTTATTTTAATCGATGCTAACGTATCTGATTTTAAACTGTATTTTATCCTATTTGTATCTTTTATAGTTGCTCTCATTTTTATATGCATGTATTTTGTATTTCGGCTGCTTTTATTCCAACCTGTTGTTGTCATACACTCTATCAATCGGTGTACAATAAGATAAAGTGTATACACTATTCACACTATTCAGCGATAGTTTCTTTCGTATTCCCTGTTTTAAAAAGCCTTCAGCATCAATGCTTTTTTACTAACCTATTCCTGACTATCGCTTATGAATATTCTATGGAATAGTTATCTGGGATGCTTCCAAGTGTTGCAACGTTTATTTTGGAGAAACACGAAATCCGTGCTCTGACATGAATCGACATCATACGCATGAACATCGGAAACTGTTGAAAATTCGTATGGAATTCACAATTTTGTAGAGAAGTGGCTAATGACGTAGATTTCCGACCGGAGTGTTCCAAGTTCGAATCCAGTCGGTTCTGTGGACTCACTTTCACGTATGGATGTTAGCAACTTTTAGGTAGTCCCCCTGGTAAGGTTCTGATTCTCAAATGAATATGGGGAAACTACTGCCAAAAAGATAATAAAACTTTGGCAGCATCTGGCGTCGTGCAACTATTCACTGCTGCTGCACATGGAAAACCTGACCGAACGATTGCCGGCTTTTCAACGTTCTTTATAGCTGCACGAGGGGTCGTATTTCGATTAAAAATACCAAGTTGAAGTTAAGTACTTTTCAAATCTAAAAAAGAAAAGATGGAGTCGCTAAGTATATGACAGATGAGTAAAATAGATGCGGCATTCTACAGCTGATGCAACGCTCTTGCTGGATAACATCTCGTGAGATAGGGTGGTGCCTTTTCTCTTCTCTACATCTAGAAGGATTGAGAGAAAGAGGGACAGATAGAGAAAGATACGGAGATATATACAAGGTGTAAGAGTGAAAGAAAAAAGAGAAGTTATTTTTGTACGGATCCAGAAATTAAGTGATACGTTGCTAATGGAACAAATGTCGATTTTAGGAAGCGGAAACGTAATTTCTAAAACGGTATCATTTTAAAAACGAAACAAATGAAGAAAATGGGATTCGTAATTATCTAAACAAGGTTTTCGTCGCAATGAAGACACCGATTAGATTTATTGTTCTAAATCGGAGTCGGGTTAATGTAGGCAGGAGGAGGGCAACACAAATAGTGAATCAAAAGAAGGAATAAAAAATAAAACAATAAAAATTAAGACATTTAAGAGACGGACACGAGTGTGGACCAATCTCTTATGCAGTCATCGTTAATAGGTTCACTCCATGTTTTGCTGATGATATTAGACTTCAGAAATCAACCGGATTTTATTTTCTCTTAATTTAGCCGTATTGGAAACAAATTTACACATTTTGTAATGTGAAAAACTGGAAAGCGTGTAAAATGATCCGCGAATAAAGTTGGTAAAATAATGTGTTTAACAAACTCGGGTGCAACAAAATAATCGCATCAACATCTTTCTAATGTTTACGTTACATGTCCGAACGCTACCGACGCGGAATTCCCAGAAAACTGGTTCATATTCCATATCAGTACCAATTTTGTAAAGACAATATTGATTGTAATATCTATTTTTAACGTCGCTTGTCTCTCTCTACTATATCTTAAATAAGCAGGATATTTCTCGGCTGTAAGATATTCGCGACATAATAGCTCGTTTTTTACACAACGTAAATTAACTTTCCGTTTTCTCTCTATATCCCTGACTACAGACGAAATTTCCATTGACAAAGCTCCTTTGCAATAGCATCTCTATCGGGGAACACATAACCGCGGGATAGCGTCCATGTTGATTACAGCTTCGTCCTCTTCAAATCTAAGCTCAATAAATTATTGCCATGAACCACCTTAAAAGTAATCAAACAGAGTTCATACCTTTGACTAATTGTAACCCTAACCCTAACCATAACCCAACCTTAAACTTAATAAACGCAGTTTATACATTTGTCCAATGGTATACCTAATCCTAACCTACCTTAAAAGTAATCAAACACAGTTCATACCTTTGATCAATTGTGACCCTAACCCTAACCTTAACCCAACCTTTAATGTAATAAACGAAGTTCATACATTTAGCCAATGGTAAACCTAACCCTAACCTACCTTCAAAGTAATCAGACAGTTCATACCTCTGAACAATATTAACCATAACCCTAACCTTTAACCCCACCTTAAAAATAATAAAAGCAGTTCATACATTTGACAAATGGTAACCCTAATCTACCTTAAAAGTAATCAAACAGAGTTAAAACTGTTGAACAATTGTAACCCCAACCCTAAACTCTACCCCTAACCCTTAATCCTAACCTACCTTAAAAGTAATCAAACACAGTTCATACCTTTGACCAATTGTAACCTTAACCCTAACCTTAACCCAACCTTAAAAGTGATAAACACAGTTCATACCTTTGAGCAACTGTGACCCTAACCCTAACCGTAACCCAACCTTAAAAGTAATAAACGCAGTTCAAACATTTGCCAATGGTAACCTTTACCGTAAACCACCTTAACATAATCAAACACAGTTCATACCTTTGACCAATTGTAACCTTAACCCTAACCTTAACCCAACCTTAAAAGTGATAAACACAGTTCATACCTTTGAGCAATTGTGACTCTAACCCTAACCTTAACCCAACCTTAAAAGTAATAAACGCAGTTCATACATTTGACCAATGGTAACCCTCACCGTAAACCACCTTAACATAATCAAACACAGTTCATAACTTTGACCAATTGTAACCTTAAACCTAACCTTAACCCAACCTTAAAAGTGATAAACACAGTCCATACCTTTGAGCAACTGTGACCCTAACCCTAACCGTAACCCAACCTTAAAAGTAATAAACGCAGTTCAAACATTTGCCAATGGTAACCCTTACCGTAAACCACCTTAACATAATCAAACACAGTTCATACCTTTGACCAATTGTAACCTTAACCCTAACCTTAACCCAACCTTAAAAGTGATAAACACAGTTCATACCTTTGAGCAATTGTGACTCTAACCCTAACCTTAACCCAACCTTAAAAGTAATAAACGCAGTTCATACATTTGACCAATGGTAACCCTAACCGTAAACCACCTTAACATAATCAAACACAGTTCATAACTTTGACCAATTGTAACCTTAAATCTAACCTTAACCCAACCTTAAAAGTGATAAACACAGTCCATACCTTTGAGCAATTGTGACCCTAACCCTAATCTTAACCCAACCTTAAAAGTAATAAACGCAGTTCATACATTTGACCAATGGTAACCCTAACTGTAAACCACCTTAACATAATCAAACAGAGTTCATACCTTTGACCAATTGTAACTCTTACCCTAACCTTAACCCAACCTCAAAAGTAATCAAACACAGTTCATACCTTTCAACAAATGGTAACCCTAACCTCAACTCCCATAGATTTTCCTCATTACTCGACTGACAATCATTCCGTGTTCATAAATATTGACCAATTAGTGAATAAATATATCGACGAAGACACAAACTAAAAGGCAAGTGGAAGCTAGTCTATTATTCCCAAAGTTACCTTTTATTTGAAATATGATTTTGAAAAGTATATTAATTCATTGCTGTTAACTTTAATGAAACCCAAACATGGCATATTACCACTGATACACATTCAGTTATATTTTTTTAAATAAAACATTTTCAATAAATTAATCATCAATTATGTAAACAAGTTTAATTAAAATTCTTTTTTAATCACGCATATTGACACAAACACGCTGGATCTTGTAATTCTATAGAGATAAAAGATACAAGAATAGAGAATGATACATGATGAACAATGATGTCGGTTGTACTAATTTTAGAAGTAAATTTTTAGATAATTTAAAGTGAAACAAGTGTCGATTTCGGGATGTGAAGACGTAACGACTCAAAATGAAATCAACGCGAACAGATCGAAGAGATTAGAAAACACAAAAAAAAACGGTCCACGAGGATCTAAATAAAGTTATCGTCGAAAATCGGAAGACAGTCTGATTTAGACATCGGAATTGAATATGACTTCTTGGGGAAAAACAGAAAAAACGAATATACTTAAAAGAAATTGACGAAGTGAGAAAAGAAAACAATAGAAAACAGACTCTATAAAGGCAATTCATCTTAAGGAGACCATCATTAGAACGCACGCAATCAAATAGAGTCGTTATATATTTTTGTTGAACAAGACGTTGCCTTAATGTAATCTGAAAGGCGAATCACTACGTTGAAGCAGATTTCTATATAATAAAATAGTTAATGTGTGTGTGTCCGGCTAGCTTCAATAATTGTTTTATGAGAAAAAGAAAGAGCAGCCCCGTCGACATTACCCTGTAGGAGCGCCTCAGGCAGTAAGCAATAAACGTACTCCTCCCCAAAGAGGGGAGGCAAAACCGGCGAGGGTGGACCTCCTAGAACTACACAGCACAAACCCACAGACCGGCGTCATCAAGCCCCGAAGGCCAATACAATACTGGTCTATAGGGTGTAGTATCCATCGGAACAGATACTACACTTTGATCTTGGCCAAAAAGCCAACTTATTTACCTCCCAAGGAGGTTAGGCACAAGGCCAGTTTTATCTTACTCCCACAACGTAAGATGTGACACAAGGCCGGGTCGGGAAAGTGGGATTTGAAAAGCCAGCGCCCGAGAAGGTGAGCACTCTGGCCATTAAAAATTGCCTGGGCAGCCCCGTCGGCATCCCTCGGTAGGAGCGCCTCAGGCAGTAAGCAATAAACTTACTCCTCCCCAAAGAGGGGAGGCAAAGCCTGGTAGGGTGGACCTCCTAGAACTGCAGAAGACAGACCCATAGACCGGCAGAATCAAGACACGAAGGACAACACAACACCGTTACAGTATCCATCGGAACAGATACTACACTTTGATTTTGGAGAAACACGAAATTCGTGCTCTCGTATGGATCGACATGATAAGCATAAACATCGAGAACAGTATAGAAAAATGCATATAGTTTCCCTTGTCGTCGTTTAGTTGTTAATGACGCAGATTTACGAACGGGGTGTTTCAAGTTCGAATCCAGTCGGTTCACTAGAACCACTTTCACGTATGGATGTTGGTAAATTTATAGTAGTCATTCTTGTACTGAATCGAGCAAACTAATGCCCCAAAACATAATCAAGCCAGTCAAACATGGACAGCATCTGGCATCGATCAACCATGAACTGCTTCTACAACTAAACAACCTGATAGAACGATCGTCTGTTCTTCAACGCCCTTTTTTAGCTGTTCGTGGGACCGTATTTCGAATAAAAAATACCTTGTTAAAGTTAAGTACTTTAAGAATTTAAAAAAGAACCGCTGCGCGATATGATACGTAGTGAAAAATAGTTGTGGCATACTATCGCTGATGCTATATTTTTCCTATATAAGATATTTCGTAAGATGGAGTGGTGCTGCTACAGCTGGGGAGTGTAGCTCCGAGCATTCGCTTTTTTATTTTACTAGACAGAGTTCAAAATTTACTTCGCAAAATAAATTGGAGGTTCTCATTTTCTTTTTATTTAACAGAACCTTGATAGGCTTATTCTATTTTTCCATTATTCTTATGGAAGGTGTTCGACCGCGTTTTACTCTCTTGTTCTTGAATATAATACATTCTGAGAAAGAACTCGTTTTGTTCCCCAACTTAAAAGTAAAGGACTAGTAATTCAGGCACCATCCATGATTCGGTAACAATACGCCATGCATGAGCGAATGGTTGCTTTTTTAAGATACTGTGCAGTTTTAAAAGTTTTCTAACATGGTAATAAAGGGGCACTTCCTTCGAAGCAAACATAACAGTATTTTCTCTGTACGTATTCCAATTTATATTGCCGACAAATGTTAGGCCGAGGGTATTAAATAGTTGGACTTGAGAAAGGTTCTATCAGCGATGGAAAACGGTGTTTTGAAATGTTTCTTATAATTGTTAAAAGAAAAAGAATATTTGTCTTTGATGTAACTATCAAGTTTTGGCGCCATTCTACTACAGACTAGAAGTCGATTGAGCAATTGCCTGGGATATGTGTGCGTTCGATTTACCCGTATTTTATTTTATTATTTTTAATTGAACATTTTTGCTTAATGAATTATCAATTATTTAAACAAGTTTAATTGATTTTTTTTAATCACGCATATCTGTATTGACACAAACACACGGTATCTAATCATTTTATAGAGATAACAAAGAAATAATAGAACAGTACGAAAGAGATGGTGAAAAGAAGGAGGGGAATAGGGAAAAAGAGGAGGAGGATAAAGAAAGATGACTGTTAGTTTGGTTAAGATTACAATTTAGATGTACATTTGAATATTATTTAAAGGAACAAGTGTCAATTTCAGAAAGTGGAGACGTAATGACTAAAAACAAATTAACTTGAAAAGAGTGATGAGATTAGAAAAAGAAAAAAACGGTCCACGAGGATCTAAATGAATTTATCGTCGAAAATCGGAAAACAGTCAGATTTAGAGATCGGAATTGAATATGGAGAAAAAAAACCCCAAAAAAAACGAATATCTTTTAAGGAAATTGACGAAGTGAGAAAAATAAAAGAAAGCAGACTCTATAAATACAATTCAACTTTAGGAGATTATCATTAGAACGCACACACTCAAATAGAGTTGTTGTATGTTTGTTGAACAAGAAGTTGACTTCATGCCACTTGAAAAACGTTCCACAACGTTGAAGCAGACTTCCATATAATAAAAGTGGATGTATTTATAAAAAGTCCATGCATGTGTGCCCGGCACGCTTCAATAATATTTCTATGAGCAAAGAAAGTAAAGATTAATCTTGATAATAACTTATGACAATAAATAATGTAAATTTACGTATTCTTACTTACTCTTATGAGCAAAGAAGAGAAGACTTAATCTTACTAACTTATGATAAAAACAAATACCTGTCAATTAAAATAGATACAAACATATTCACGTATCTTATATATGTTTTCTACTAAATTTAGAATGTTTATGACTTCATTAAGAATAAATCTACAGGGGCATAGATTTTGTATTTACGAATTCAGGAAATAGAGTCATCGGATTGTTTTTTTTTTGTATCAACGGGGTGGGCTCGCGTATTGTTTAAGAAAGAGGTAACCCTTAAACCCTTTTTGTTTCAAATAATACACATTTCAACAAAATGCATATTTAATATAATATTCAACGAACATGTGTCAAACAGATACTAACAAACAAAAACGGTTCACGAGGATCTAAATAAATTTATCGACGAAAATCGGTAGACAGTTCGATCACGGCATCATTAAGAACCACATTAAAGTAATTTGTTCGAAATCTTTTTACAATTCTAGAAAATTATAGGAGTTAACCACGGGAATCAGAAAGCATTATAAAGATGAAGCTGTTAACAACCAGATTGCATCGAAAACACTTCCTATGAAGGCGATACAAAAAAGCGATAAATGCAGTAAGTTATAGGTAATACAGTGGATTTGCTGAATAAAAAACAAGGGTTTTGATTGGTCGAGCAAAATAGGCATAATTCTAAAATCGTGGTAAGTCAACATGTTGGTGTGTATTAGTTCGGGAAAATGTAACAAAAATAAAGTAAAAAACTAAAAAAAAATACAGCAAATAGATCCATTCGAAAAACGGAGTATACAAATCAGTTCAAAATTCAAAATTAAGCAAACAACTAATGTAATCCGTTCGAAAATATTAAATTAAAATCCAACAAAGAAATCAATTTAAAAAACGAAACAAAAAAGAATTTTAAAATGCAACAAAAATCCATTTAAAAAATGTTACAAAAATCAATTTAAAAAACGCAACAAACATATTTTTTAATGCAACAAAATCAATTTAAAAAACGCAACAAAATATATTTAAAAAAGCGACAAAATCTATTTTTCAAAAAGTAACAAAAGTTAATTTAAAAAACGCAACAAAAATCCATTTCGAATACGCTAAAAAATCAATTTAAAAAACGCAACAAAAATCCATTCCAAAATCGCAACACAAATCAATTAAAAACGCAACAAAAATCAATTTCAAAATCGCAACAAAAATCAATTTAAAAACGCAACAAAAATCAATTTCAAAAACGCAACAAAAATCAATAAAAACCGCAACAAAAATCAATTAAAAACGCAACAAAAATCAATTTCAAAAACGCAACAAAGATTCTGCTCGAAAAAAACAAAACAATATTCTTAACTGATTCCATCAAACGAAATTGACAATAAAATCAGTTAGTAAAAGGAAGAAATCCACTAAAGACATCAGCTTTAAGTCGGCTGAAAGTTAATAGATCCATTTTGATTGACCGAGTAAGATCAAGTTTATAAAGAGCGAAAGGTTGGGAAATTGTCAGGAATTCATCGTCACAGTTCGAAAGAATGCAACAAAAAATTAAGTAACATAAGAGATGCAGCTAGGAAATATTTTCGAAAAAAACATACACATCAGTTAAAAATTAAGAACTATTAACTCCAACAAAGAAATCACGTCGAAAAACAAAATATGCCACATAAATAGATGTAAACATTTAAGAAACGCATCGAAATATTCCAATGATAATATAAAAGCAACAAAAAAATCAGTTCCTAAAACAAAATATGGAAGAAAATTTGTTAAAAATTAAGTAACGTATCATAGTAATCTTTTTTAATATATTAAATCGACAACGAAACCAAATCAAACATTTCAAAATGCCTAAATATATTCGGTTAAAATATTAAATCAACAAAGACATCAGTTCGAAAGTCAATATGTGAAACAAAGATACTAGTTAAACCATTACAAAACGCCTCAATATATTCGGTTAAAAATATTAACTCAACAAAGACATCAGTTCGAAAGTCAATATGTGAAACAAAGATACTAGTTCAACCATTACAAAACGCATCAATATATTCGGTTAAAAATATTAAATCAACAAAGACATCAGTTCGAAAGTCAATATGTGAAACAAAGATACTAGTTCAACCATTACAAAACGCCTCAATATATTCGGTTAAAAATATTAAATCAACAAAGACATCAGTTCGAAAGTCAATATGTGAAACAAAGGTACTAGTTCAACCATTACAAAACGCATCAATATATTCGGTTAAAATATTAAATCAACAAAGACATCAGTTCGAAAGTCAAGATATGAAACAAAGATACTAGTTCAACCATTACAAAACGCCTCAATATATTCGGTTAAAAATATTAAATCAACAAAGACATCAGTTCGAAAGTCAATATGTGAAACAAAGATACTAGTTCAACCATTACAAAACGCCTCAATATATTCGGTTAAAAATATTAAATCAACAAAGACATCAGTTCGAATGTCAATATGGGAAACAAAGATACTAGTTCAACCATTACAAAACGCATCAGTATATTCGGTCAAAAATATTAAATCAACTAAGACATCAGTTCGAAAGTCAATATGTGAAACAAAGATACTAGTTCAACCATTACAAAACGCCTCAATATATTCGGTTAAAAATATTAAATCAACAAAGACATCAGTTCGAAAGTCAATATGTGAAACAAAGATACTAGTTAAACCATTACAAAACGCATCAATATATTCGGTTAAAAATATTAAATCAACAAAGACATCAGTTCGAAAGTCAATATGTGAAACAAAGATACTAGTTCAACCATTACAAAACGCATCAATATATTCGGTTAAAAATATTAAATCAACAAAGACATCAGTTCGAAAGTCAATATGTGAAACAAAGATACTAGTTCAACCATTACAAAACGCATCAATATATTCGGTTAAAAATATTAAATCAACAAAGACATCAGTTCGAAAGTCAATATGTGAAACAAAGATACTAGTTCAACCATTACAAAACGCCTCAATATATTCGGTTAAAAATATTAAATCAACAAAGACATCAGTTCGAAAGTCAATATGTGAAACAAAGATACTAGTTCAACCATTACAAAACGCATCAATATATTCGGTTAAAAATATTAAATCAACAAAGACATCAGTTCGAAAGTCAATATGTGAAACAAGGATACTAGTTCAACCATTACAAAACGCATCAATATATTTGGTTAAAAATATTAACTCAACAAAGACATCCGTTCGAAAGTCAATATGTGAAACAAAGATACTAGTTCAACCATTACAAAACGCCCTAATATATTCGGTTAAAAATATTAACTCAACAAAGACATCCGTTCGAAAGTCAATATGTGAAACAAAGATACTAGTTCAACCATTACAAAACGCCTCAATATATTCGATCAAAAATATTAACTCAACAAAGACATCAGTTCGAAAGTCAAGATATGAAACAAAGATACTAGTTCAACCATTACAAAACGCCTCAATATATTCGGTTAAAAATATTAAATCAACAAAGACATCAGTTCGAAAGTCAATATGTGAAACAAAGATACTAGTTCAACCATTACAAAACGCCCTAATATATTCGGTTAAAAATATTAAATCAACAAAGACATCAGTTCGAAAGTCAATATGTGAAACAAAGATACTAGTTCAACCATTACAAAACGCCTCAATATATTCGGTTAAAAATATTAAATCAACAAAGACATCAGTTCGAAAGTCAAGATATGAAACAAAGATACAAGTTCAACCATTACAAACCGCCTCAATATATTCGGTTCAAAAATATCACTCAACAAGATATCAAACAAAGAAACTAGTTAAAACATTACTAAACACATTGGTAGAATCAGTTCGAAAATATAATATACAACAAATAAATCAGTTCGAAAATATAATATACAACAAATAAATCAGTTCGAAAATATAATATACAACAAATAAATCAGTTCGAAAATATAATATACAACAAATAAACCAGTTCGAAACAGAAAATGTTCAACAAAATTCGAAAAAAATAATCCGCAACAAAATTAAGTTCGAATAATATTCGAAAAAATAATCCGTTGTGAATAAAACAGAAATGCACTGAAAATATCATCTTCAAATCGGTTCAAAAAGACGTGATATCCAGCAAAGAAATCTTAACATTAACACAACCAAAAAAATGGTTTGTTTTCTTAAATGTTTTAGAGACTTTTAGAGATTTGAACTAAACGAAAGTAGACAATTCTTTAGGATGAAAAAAATTGTTTAAGTGTAGGCACAGCTTTTTTTTATTATCCAGACAATTAGTGGCTGAAGAATAAACGCTAAACAAAAAGAATAAAACCGGCAACATTGAACTTCTTAACGAACGGAACAAACAGGGCCGTCATCAACAAAAGCCATATCTCTGAACAATTAACTCGGAACAAGCAATTTAAAACTATTAAGAATTTTTATTGAATATTTTAACGAGGTGAACTCATTAGTTTCTCAGTGGGTGAAACTCGTAATTAAATTTTAAAAGAGGTAAAAGCCGCTCTAGTGTTTAAACAGACTGCAACGCGTATTGATTATCAAACGAAGTTACCCGAAGTTACCCGAAGTTATCCGAAGTTTTAAAAAATAACCGTTTTCTCTTCCCGTTCTGTTTGTTCGTTTTGTTGGACAAAATATAAGATTTTTAATAATTAGAAACGCGTATACAAATAAAATATTGTTTCGGATTTTTTTTAAGTGACGATATGATTACTTGTATAATTTTGATTATTCCATCTACTGTTATCATCATGAGTGTTATTCTCACAACGTTTCGACCGCTGTAACTTCCGGCATTTTTCAGGTGTATCTTTTAGAACTCGGGAATATTTCTGTCGAACTCAGAAATCTGGACGGAATTTCTAACGAATCAGTTTATTTAATCCAGGGGTAGCATTCTCTCGTTCCGTCAGCGATGACTAAGAGAGATCTTCAGTAATTAGCAATTCTTCGTATCGCCTGAACCGAGGTTAAACCATAAACATTCAGAATACTATTACTTTAAACTGAACTTTACTAATAGTACATGGTAAAAGTCCGAAACGACCCGTGGTGCAGTGGATATAGTACTAAGTAACATGTGTTGAGAGAGAAAAACCAAAAAGGTTCAGAGTTGATTTTTTCTTCAAGAGAAGAACCATCCATGAGAATCTCGGGAAGATTATATATAGAAAATAATCTAGAAGTTATGTCATCGATCTTCTAGAGTGAATGTCTACTAGTTTATGCATATTTTATTACGTATTCCAACGGCCATTAGGTTTGAGGAGATTTCTTCATATTCAAAGAAAATGCTATAGGTGATTTCTATATTTCAACAACTGAATGAGCAAAACGCAACGTCAAATTTAGAAAATGATGCCGACATGAAAATATGACGTATCAAATATAAGATGTCTCGAAGATGAGAGTGTCAGTTGAGGGCACGGCACCGATTAATGCTATTACCTATTCTATAATGAGAAGAACAAAAACAATTTTACTTAGCGAAAATAGAATTAGGCTGTACAGGACGTCTGACAGGAAGTCGGCAATATCGACATGCGCAATAGAACGAGACATGGCGGGAAAAGGTAAGGAAATGGAAATACAAATGAAAAAAAAATAAGGAAAAATCATGTGAGCTTTCGCTCTCGTTACATATGGCAAGTAAATTGTATTTAGCGAAAATAGAAAAAAGAAATGACACAAAGGAAAGAAATTACAAAAACCAAGTATATGAACTAAGTACATCGAAAGAAAAGAGTGAAAAAAAATAGCGGAAATTTTGAAAAGGTGGAAATTGTTTTGTTAAAAATTCAGTTTTTGGTGCTCCGTATTTTCGTTGCACGACAGCGAACAAAGGCATTTAATTTCGCATAAATAACTCGTTTGTATGGATGCGCTGCGACAAAAAATAGGATAAAACAAATATAAACATGAAGGTATATATGAATATGTATATAAATATATATGTATATGCATATATATATATATACATATACATATATATGTATACATGTATGTGCATATATATATACATATAAATATATATATATACATGTATATACATATATATACATATACATATACATATAAATATATATATGCTTATATATATATACATATACATGCGTATATACATATACATATAAATATATATATTTACATGCATATATACACATAAATATATATACATATATATATATATATATGCATATAAATATATATATACATATATATTCCTATATACATATGCATATAAATATATTAAACATGCGTCAGTTAAGTCCACGGAGTTTTTTTCTTCGCTATCTTTCTGGTTAATTTCTCGACGCGGCGAGCGATTCGTCGGTTTTGTTGTGTAAATTGGTGGAGTATGATACCTAACGTATAATGTATATATATATATATATATATATATATATATATATATATATATATATATATATATATATATATACATACATACATATATATATATATACATATAAATACATTTATATACATGTATATGCATATATATATATACATATACATATCAATATATATACATACATGTATATGCATATATATACATATATATAAATATATATATACACATATACATATGCATATATACGTATAAATATACATATAAATATACATATATATATACATATAAAACTATATATATATATACATATAAATATATATACACACGTAAGTATATATATATATACATGTATATCCATATGTATACATATACATACATATATATATATATATATATATATATCTACATGCATATGCATATATATATAAATATATATGTATATACATATAAATACATATACACATTCAATTTTACTGAAATTTAAACCATATGCTAGAAGACACAAATTCAAAGAGTTTTCCAACAGCTTAGCTTCTTTCGACTTCATTTGGAGGCGAAAAATCGGCAAAGGCTACTAAAAACCAACGAAAATAATATGGTGTGCATAGTGAAAAAAGACATAGTATTGAGTCTCATTTAATTCTGAACAACGTCAAACTTTCATGCTAATTCTATGTTTAAAAAAACTCACAGATGTTAAAGACTTAAATAACAGTTTCTCTTTCATTTGAAGGACGACATGCGCTTGATTATACCTATAGTCGAACTCACCGATTACTTTTCAAAAGAAAAAATTCCTGGAGAGTGCGAATGAAAAATATATATTTTAAAGGCGGCTCTCAGTAGAAAAGGACGTAAAATTATCAGAAATTAAATGTTAATAAATAAATGTCTTTAAAAAGATTTAAATACTAGCCGTCTTTTTTCTTACTAACGAGTCATCGCTCATAAGGCCTTAATGCCACTCGAGGACAAGGGAAATGGTTTACGTCAGATGGATCGTGAGGTAAACAGATTGCGGATTACAGACGATGGTATCATCTGAGTAGAATTTGATGATTCAATCAGACAGACAAATAAAAAAATTATTAACGTTGAACTTGAAAACGAATATGCTCTAGTCAGCTAGGAATCATTCCGGTGGTATTGTGTTTAATTTCTTGAAGTCCAGTTTAGTTTCAGTTACACAGAGAAGGAAACTAATTGTTAATAGTGGTTTTAGCTAGATGAGTTTTTATCTGTGAATGTTTTATAGAAAGGGGACAGAGATTGTTGCTCAGTCATGAAAATCGAATACCTGTTAATACGAAAATAATAAAAATAAACAAACTTATTGCATCATAAAAACTGGAAATGACTTACCTAAGTTGTAAATTGTTATTGGTTGGTGGTGTTAAGAAGCTTGATGACGACGGCCTCCTCTCCTCGGACACGCTACGTAGTGTGTGCCACATTGTACTATCTACCGACGCTCTTCCTTGCATTGCTCTTGGGCGAGACAAGCGTCGGTCACTGCCGTTAATCCTGAAAAATAGTAAATTCGAATATTAACTACATTTAATACAATCAGTTTAAAAAAGAAAACCTTTGTATAAAGAAAGATTCACAACATTGACGAATTAAATGTTTTAAAAATATTTGGACAATAAAAATGTGAGAATTGAAAGTAATATCTTTAAAAACTGTAATGTAGATTTGGTCACAGATATACATACACAGAATATGTATAGTACGTTTACTATATTTTATTATATTTACTTGAATAATTTACTATAGTTACTTGATTAATTTATTATAGTTACTTGATTAATTTATTATATTTACTTGATTCATTTATTATATTTACTTGATTAATTTATTATAGTTACTTGATTAATTTATTATATTTACTTGATTAATTTATTATATTTACTTGATTAATTTATTATGTTTACTTGATTAATTTATTATATTTACTTGATTAATTTATTATATTTACTTGATTAATTTATTATATTTACTTGATTAATTCATTATATTTACTTGATAATTTATTATGTTTACTTGATTAATTTATTATATTTACTTGATTAATTTATTATATTTACTTGATAATTTATTATATTTACTTGATTAATTTATTATATTTACTTGATTAATTTATTATATTTACTTGATTAATTTATTATATTTACTTGATAATTTATTATATTTACTTGATTAATTTATTATATTTACTTGATTAATTTATTATATTTACTTGATTAATTTATTATATTTACTTGATTAATTTATTATATTTACTTGATTAATTTATTATATTTACTTGATTAATTTATTATATTTACTTGATTAATTTATTATATTTACTTGATTAATTTATTATATTTACTTGATTAATTTATTATGTTTACTTGATTAATTTATTATATTTACTTGATTAATTTATTATATTTACTTGATTAATTTATTATATTTACTTGATTAATTTATTATATTTACTTGATTAATTTATTATACAGGGTGGGCCAAAATAAGGGTCCTATCTTTAAATTTGAATAACTTGAATTTGAATAACTTCCACAAAATAAAAGTTAAACTCACCAAACTTTATGTGTGTGTAGACTGACCCTTCCGAGATCTTTTGAAATAAACAAAACAAATTTTAGCCGAAAAACACTTCTTAAAACTTACAAAAACTAAAGTATTGTTTTTTACACTGTTTTGAGTTTTTTAAGGAAAAATAATGTTTTCTAAATGAGGGTACGTTCCTTAGGGCTAATACGGCTCATGCTTGCTTCGGAAGGTGTCCTTTACTTATTCTAAAAAAAAATAAAAAAATCAATAAATAAAAAAGTTATGAATTTTTTAAAATAGGACCCTTATTTTGGCCCACCCTATATTTATGTAGTCTGACAAGGATTGTTCTTAAATAAAATCAGACTTCAATACAAAAAAAAGAAAAGGAGAAGAGTCATAGAATATTCACTCTCTTTACGCAATCCTTCTGTAAAAAATCCCTAAGCACGAAGGTCGGTCCACCTCTGTATTTGTCACTTATTCGGCTTCCCTTTCTTTAGGCTTACCCCTAAGTTACATCAATACGCTATCAGTCGAAGAATAATTTTTAAAAAATTACATACATCCAGTTTACCTTCGCTCAGTAAGATATAAACGGGATTGGGAAAATAATAATAATAAAAATGAATGAGAATTAGCTAAAAGGTAAAGCTATGTAAAAAAAAACATACTCAGTGAATCAACAATTAATATTTGAGAGAGTATGTTTTATTGTTGTTAATGACATTGAAAATAAATATTTAAATATATATATATCCTTGACTGTTCTATAGTGCTTTCTTATTTTTCTTTTTTACGTTGCATTGTAATCAAATGGAACCAAACTTTATATTAAAAGAAAAAGCCATGAACAATATTATACACATATACATATCCCCAATTAACAATAACAATAGCATTCAACTCATGATTTACTATGAGAAATTTAAAACTCAAATATTGTAGTAAAAACAACTCATCCCCAACTCAAAAACCACCAGAAAGAACCTATATTATATATAAGTTTAAATGCCGTTTGGAAGAATGTACCTCCTATATTACTAATAAAGCTAATAGCTACATTGGTTTTACAATCACTACCCTATCCCACCGTCTCACCATGCATCTTTTAAACTCAAGCTCAATTTACCACCATCTACAAAACATAACTACCCTCCCTCTGATTTAAGACAAATTCTAGTTAATATCACTAAAATAATATATTCTGAAAGCAATTAAATAAAATAAAAAATAATATATCATATAAAATCATATATTAAACCAGTGGTAACATTTTAACATGCTTACCATAATGCGATTTTGTTCTGTAATGCCATACATCGTTTCTGAATTTAAATCGTCAACGACTTCCTGGAACAATGCGAAAAACGTTCTATGCGCGTTTCTCCATCGTCTTTTTAAAATTCTCTTTTTCCTCCACGTTTTTTTTTTGTTCATTTGCGTTTGACACCTGCGGATAATTCGACAAAGAATCGAAAACGTTCGTGAAACGTGTGAAACCTCTAGAACTTTTTTTTTGTTTACATACAAAAATGACCATGAGAACAATAAAAAAATAAACAAGTTATAATTCAACGGACGAATTCTGTTATTTTTAAGAACATTTGCATATATATATATATATATATATATATATATATATATATATATATATATATATATATATATATATTATGTATAGTTTTAATAGTTGAAAAACTTCCAAGACGATACGCATATATATATATATATATATATATATATATATATATATACATATATGTATATACATGAATATATATATATGAATATATATATATATATATATATATATATCTATATAAATATATATGTATATATAAAAATACATATATCTATATAAACATATATATACATATGTATATCTATATAAATATATATAAATATATATATATATATCTACATACATATATATATATATATATAAATATATACATATATATATAAATATATGTATCAATATAGACATATATATCTATATAAAATATATATATCTATATAAATATATATATATATATATATATATATAAATATGTATATATATATAAATATATATATCTATATAACTATAAATATATCTATATATATAAATACATATATATCTATATAAATATATATATATAAATAAATATATATATATCTATATAAATATAAATATATATATAACTATATATATAGTTTTAATAGTTGAAAAACTTCCTAGATTATATGCATATATATATATTTATATATATATATACATATATAAATATGTATATATATATATATGCATATATATATACATATATATACATATAAATATGTATATATATTTATATATATATATATATATAAAATATTTGTTGTTGTTTATTATCTATGTACGTATACGTTTCGTCCCTTTACAATCAGGACTCATCAGCATAGAGATATGACTATTCACTACCGGTCGTACGATTCGAAACCCTGGATAACAAGTATTTTTCAACTTGCATCCAACGTCGTTAACCGCGCGCCTAATATTTGAATAGCCGATAAACAATGATAAATTAACACATATAAAAGCGGCTTGATGTCGAGGCATTCTACTTCTATATTAAAGAAGGAATGATGCATATAAATCATGCCTTTGTTACAAACGTAACCTTTTTATCGCTATATATTATTATCCATGGAATCTACCCAGGTGCTATTAAGTGTAATTTTGCAGTCCTAAATTTAATTTAATCAAATGTGTACATCGAGATGATAGCAATCCTTAAATGTTTTGAACTCATTTCCTTAATTGCATTTGCTATTTTGTATATTATAAGAAAGATAAACTTCAACGCTGCCGTTGTTGTAAAAAAAAATGTTTCATTCCTCATCTCAAGAATATCAAATTTTAGAATAGGTGTACCGTTTAAATGATTTGATATTTTTATGTATCAAATGGAATCCAAATCTTACACACTTTCGATTTAATATATATATATATATATATATAGTCATCCACACACAGACTTTTTTCGCTGTAGCACTGCTCTTCAGTGCGGCTAGAAACTCAACCTTACGCTATCATACGACACTGACTGAATGTAAGTAATATCTCAATGTAAACATTGCAAGTGCCGGGAACTCGAATAAGTTTTACCTATTGAGCTTAAAGCTAATGGCAGTTGGCAATATCCTTACAAATAAGCTATACCGTGGGAGGGAGTCATCCACATAGAGACTGTTTCGCACAGCTCTTCAATGCGGCTAGACCAGTTAGTGCCTTAAGCCGGGATTGAAACTCAACCGTCGAGCTGACAGTCGGCGCTCCTACCCCTTCGCTATTATACGACATTGACTGAATGTAAGCTATGCCTTAAACCTAATGGCAGTTGGCGATATCCTTACAAATAAGCGCTACACAGGTAGGGAGCTTCATAAATATATATATTTATATTTATGCAAACATTTTTTTAAAAAATTTTCTGATGGTCTTTTTTGTAAGTAGAAAAAATGTACCGTAGGTTTCACAGGTTTCACGAACGTTTTCGATTCTTCGTCGAATCATCTTCAGATGTCAAATAAAAATGACCATTCAGAGAATTTAAAAAAAAAAGGGTGGAGAAACGCACATAGAACGTTTTTTGCATTGTTCCAGGAAGTCGTTGACGATTTTAAATTCAGAAACGCTGGATGACATCACAGAACAAAATCGCATCACGTTTAGTATTTTAAAATGTTATATATATATATATATATATATATATATATAGATATATATATTTCAAACAGCGGGGTAAGTCGAAGTTGTTTTCTGATTTGTTATTGGCTCCCGCAGTAGAACACATTTCTACTACACATGAAGAACGGTTTCATATTGTTTTTAGAGAGGTGCTTAGGTTACTATTTTAACACCTCTGTTGACATGCTTATCCATAAACCAGTATATATATATATATATATATATATATATATATCAGTAGAAAGGGGTAGACATATTATAAAGCATTGTTTCGTAAAAGTATTATTAATTTTTGTTGAGAAAACTACAAAAATATGTGTGTATACATAAAATAACAATTTATTTTAATCCAAGTTTTCAGAAAATTAGAATTGCCATTGTCAAAGCAAATTGTTTTTCACTTCATCCAACCGATGTTATGTAGACTTCAGGGTCAAAAAGAACTACTCGGTATGTCTGCTATCGCGGCTAAGCTTGTTTGAATCAGTAGAAAAGGGTTGACATATTATAAGCCATTGCTCGGAAAAATATTTGATCGAAGGGAGCATATTCTTGATAGTTACTAAAATAAAGGTTCAATGATTCTTGTAATCATAAGTTACAACTTATCAAGTATAAAAAAACGCGAGGTTATTGGGAAGGATAGAGTGTTGGTGATAATTATGATGATTACTATAAGCTCATTAGGTAAAACTAATTCGAGTTCCCGGCACTTGCAATGTTTACATTGAGATATTACTTACATTTAGTCAGTGTCGTATGATAGCGTAAAGTTGAGTTTCTAGCCGCACTGAAGAGCTGTGCTACAGCGAAAAAGTCTGTGTGTGGATGACTATATATATATATATATATATATATATATATATATATTAAATCGAAAGTGTGTAAGATTTGGATTCCATTTGATACATAAAGATATCAAATTATTTAAACGGTACACCTATTCTAAAATTTGATATTCTTGAGATGAGGAATAAAACACTTTTTTTTACAAAAACGGCAGCGTTGAAGTTTATCTTTCTTATAATATGCAAAATAGCAAATGCAATTAAGGACATGAGTTCAAAACATTTAAGGATTGCTATCATCTCGATGTACACATTTGATTAAATTAATTTTTAGGACTGCAAAATTACATCCTATCAAAATAATTTCAAACTCCAAACAAAAGGCGCCCCAGGGTAACAATTTTCCACTTTTTGTCATGGAATGTGAGGAATAAAAAAACAACATAGATATAAGCGATATTTCAATTGCAACAATAGCTATTTGTTGGGTTAATGTTCGTTTTTGTGTTCGTTTTAAGGTTTTTATTTCTAATTCTGAGCAATATGTTTAATAATATTTTCATGATTGATGCAATGTCTGCAAGTTAATGTTTATCGAAAAATAAAGAAAACGCGAAAGAGGTTTATTTGCATAAAACAGCCATTAATATTTCGAACAAAAATACATATAGGTTACGCTACTTATAGATTACCTAATCGATGTGGTAAATGTGATCATAATTCGATAATTTCCTGCTTTTCGGTGTATGTAGAACATGTATTGTGGGGGATCTCTCTCTATATATATCTCACTCTCTTTTTATATTTTATATATATATATATATATATATATATATATATATATATATATATATATATATATATACTTATATATATGTATATATATATATTTACATATATATGCATATATATACATACATATATATATTCTTATATATACATATATATATATATGTCGATATATGTATATGTATATATATATATGTGTGTATATATATGTATATGTATATATATGTATATATTTATATGTATATGTATATATATATGTGTATATATATGTATATGTATATACATATACATATATACATATATATACATATACATATAAATATATACATATATATACATATACATATATATATATATGTATATATATGTATATATATATGTGTATATATATATGTATATGTATATATATATGTATATATATATATATGTATATATATATATATATATATATATATATATATATATATATATATATATCAATCAATTGTAGAATCATATAGGGACAGGTGAAGCTTAGTTCAAACCGTGCCAATCATTCCTGAGTCGCTTTCTATATTTGGGAATCATTTAAGATTATCCTTCAAAATGACGATGTCTATGCAATATATATCACACGTAGGGCCTCTGCGTAGCCTGGAGCTTATTAGGTGCTGTGGTCGTTTATTGGGTCAAGCAGCACCTGCTATTGCTTCCGAATCTGCCTGGCGGTGTCATATTGGCAATATGAAATTCATATCAATAATAGATTGCGATTGATGAACGGTAATTATACATAGTTCAACTGAATAGCCAGTGGATCGACAGTAGATTACATTCTGATAAGCGTTTTACCGACATCATATGATGCAGGGGAATTACCCATTAGGAACCTGTCCTTTCGAAAAGAATTCCAATGGATAATCTATGCATTGACCTATTTGCTAAGAACTATTAACAAGAGTAACTGAGAGTGTATAAAGTTCAAAGTGCGCTGGTTTCTCTAATCACTGTAACCTTCACATTCGATAATCGTTAGAAATTGATAGTTTTGAATGTTAATCTGCTTGGGCTGAAATAACAATCCTGAAAACATTGTTTTCGAGATAACGTCATGTTCCCATAGTAAAACGAGGCTTAACAATTAACAGCAACTTTGCTAATAAATTAATTTGTTTTTCATTTCAAAGAAGATAACAATTAATTTCTTTTGAATATGGCTATGCGTAAAAAAATGTACGCCCGTAAGAATATGCTTTCTCAAGAGACATAAAAAAACCCAACCAAATGCTCATATTTGAACTTAGTTTCTAACTTTCGCCGGGTATATGTTACGAGACTCAGCAGAGGCGCGAACGGGGTCCAAAAAAAGAACGAGAAAGGGTTTAAAAACATCAATTTGCAACAAGTGAAGTTGACCTACGACGAGAATAGATATTTTTCTACTTACCTATGTAATTTGTTTTTATTTTTACGTATTATAAATGGGTTTTCATTAGATGTAAAAAAAAAATGTCTTGTTTTTTTTTCAACGTTTTCACAAAAATCAATATGGCCGCTCCAGGTGCATTTGTTAGTAATCCCCCCCAAATCGGCCATGTTTTTTTTCGAAATTACGGTGTCAAAACTATTGATTTCTAATAAATAGCACTTCAAACGGGTTTAAAATACAAACAAATATCACATGCAAGTTTGAAACTAACTTTTACAGCTTACAGTTACTTTTATTTGTTGTAATTTGTTTTTTTTGCGTTTTTACTCTGCTGAGTCTCGTAAAAGATTCCCCTTTCGCCTTACTCCTATTCGGTAATATTTAGGAGTTGTGATATAATGAAACATATACAGGGTGATTCGTAAGTCACTTAGCTATTTATTTTTGAAATTCTAAAGTTAAAAACTACGGTAATACAAAACAGAAAGTTTATTCAACAGATTCATTTATGGGAGTTTTAAATTACAACAAATTACAAAATGTCCACTTTCGTTCTGCATGCATAGCTCCATTCTTTTTTGCAAGGAATTTACGATTCTTTGTAGCATATTTGATTGATTATGGTGTTGTGCGAAGAAGGCTTTCTGTTCACATCACGTTTCCATTGCCTAACAAATAGCAGTAATTAGAGAGTAAGATAACAATTATCAATAGTTCATACTATGTTTGTGCTTCATATGGTAATCATTTTAAATAGCTAAGTGAAGTGACTTATGAATCACCCTGTATATTATTATGTAAGACATGTTGTATTTACATAAGCGAGAGAGAGAGAGAGAGAGAAAGAGAAAGAGAGAAGGGAGGAGTGTATTTTGAAAATGTTTGGGTGCCGAGTAGTGATAGATTATCGACTACTTCTATTTCTCATGCGTTAATCCCGAGCTACGTCGTGATGGATTATTCACTAATAATCATATTGTTAACTACCGCTAAAAAGAGCGGATAACAGTAAATGAGATGTTTATTCAACGATTGTTTGGATGAGGTAATCAGTAAATATCATTCTGTATATCGTAATCTGAATCTCATCTCTTTTCTTCGTTATTATAAATTAGTGGTTTATTTCTCACCTACCTGCGCTAATTAGTACGTCGCGATGACGTACTAATTATGACGGCGAGACAAAATATTTATAGAAAAGTAGACATTAAGGGGAAAAGTAACATTTTATCATAATTCACACGAAAAGGGTGCCCCAAAATCAAATGCCACCCACCAATCGGTACAAATAAACCTAAGTAAAGGCCTAACTTGTCCACTAAAGTTTCAGTTGTGAATGTCCAACAGTTTTTGTGTTTTAGTGGCATTCAATGATATGTTCCTAATGTGCCCCGTAAGCTAATCTTTAACGTTTATGCATGTGGCATCTTTGTTACGTTGTAGACACGTGACCTAATCTATTACCTTTATGCATGTGGCATCTTTGTTACATTGTAGACACGTGACCTAATCTATTATCTTTATGCATGTGGCATCTTTGTTACGTTGTAGACACGTGACCTTATCTATTACATTTATGCATGTGGCATCTTTGTTACGTTGTAGACACGTGACCTAATCTATTATCTTTATGCATGTGGCATCTTTGTTACGTTGTAGACACGTGACCTAATCTATTACCTTTATGCATGTGGCATCTTTGTTACGTTGTAGACACGTGACCTAATCTATTACCTTTATGCATGTGGCATCTTTGTTACGTTGTAGACACGTGACCTAATCTATTACCTTTATGCATGTGGCATCTTTGTTACGTTGTAGACACGTGACCTAATCTATTACCTTTATGCATGTGGCATCTTTGTTACATTGTAGACACGTGACCTAATCTATTATCTTTATGCATGTGGCATCTTTGTTACGTTGTAGACACGTGACCTTATCTATTACATTTATGCATGTGGCATCTTTGTTACGTTGTAGACACGTGACCTAATCTATTACCTTTATGCATGTGGCATCTTTGTTACGTTGTAGACACGTGACCTAATCTATTACCTTTATGCATGTGGCATCTTTGTTACGTTGTAGACACGTGACCTAATCTATTACCTTTATGCATGCGGCATCTGTATTTTGTTGCAAGAACACCTGGATTGCACTGATTTGGGCTGGGATAACCTTGATATCAACCGAACTATTTTAACTTTTTCAAAACCATTATTAATCAAACTTTTTGGGAGGCAAATGCTAGATTTTGCGAGTAGCTTTCTGGAATCAGTTGTGAAAATAGCTTCGTCTATTTTAAATCGTGACGTGTCGTAATTTAATGGATGCGACAAGAACATCACGTCCAACCGGAGGGTATATTTACATTCCATTTACACGCTTTCATGACGAAGCTGTTTAGGACACATGCGTGACGAAAATTTGGTTCAACGATTGTGTAGATCAAGTAATCACTAAATATCATTATGTAGATCGTAATTTGAATTCACTCTCGTTTTTTTTTTGTAATTGACATTTAGGGGTTTATTTCTGATCAATCCGCATTAATTAGTACGTCGCGATGACGCCGGATAATAGGTATCAACAAAGGAGACCGTCTTAATAAAACTATTTCAACATTTTAAACCCGATATTGATCACACTTTGTCTGGAAAAATACTAGAGTTTGCAATTAGCTTGCTGGAATCAGTTGCGGAAATAGCTTCGTCCATTTTAAATCGTGACGTGCGATAATTTAATGGAGTCGACAAGAACAACACGTCCCGCCGGAAGGTATTCACTTTTCATTTGCACGCTTTTATAACGAAGCTGTTTATGACACATGGCTGACGAGAAATTAGTTTTGTTTCTACGTTTGACGGCATATCGGTTCTGTCAATGTTATTTAATGACGAATTCAGTCACTTTTGTTTGGCTGGTTGGCAATATGATATATCATCAATGTTTGGGTTATTTAATGTCGAATTCATTTATTGTGCGCATGCGTTCTCTGTTTGACAGGATATGACTTCCTTTTGAGTTTATTTAATACAGCAGTCAATGAAATTCGTTTGGTTTGATTCTCTTTCGGCATATCAAAAATCCTCGATTCTCCATTGTTGACATGATTACACCATTTTATCCAGCAATGGATTTTAATTGTTCTACAACGAAAGATTGCAAAACAAAAATTTTTTAAATAAATGAATTTTTCATTTTAAATTGCACGATTTTTGAATTTCAAAATATTTCACTTTAATACATTCTAATTCGTGCTACAAAGATGTTGTCAATTTCCTTACTTAAAAAAAAACACGTCAATCTGTGCATAACATCGCCAGGACTATACTAATCCTAACGTCTTAAGAACTTGACGTCTCTTTCTGCTCATATCGTGAGTCGACCCCTCGGGGTTAATACCTTCAAAATGAAAAATAGGAACGCGATGTAAGAACACCAGTGACTATCGATGAAAACAAGAGCAATAACACATCATCTAAGTAAGAGTGTAGGCGATAATGGGCAGGTCATTGTGGTCTAGTGGTTAGAACGCTGGTTTACGAAAATTAACATCGAAGGTTCGATCTCTGTCCGGTGAAGCATTCTGATAGTGGCTTGTAGCCAGAAACGCGCGTTCTTGTCTAACTTTGTGCACGCAAAAAATTAATTTGTAAATTGATTATAAAATCGGTATACAATAAATTGGTTTATAAATTAATTAAAATCTCTCTCTCTATATATATATATATATATATATTGAATAAATTAAAAATCTATTGGTTCGTCATAATATTTTTCTGTATTTAAATATGTTTCTTCTTTGTTTGTTTTTTGTATATATCTTGTATTTCAAGGCATTTTTAAAAATATTTTTTCTTGAATTTTATATATATATATATATATATATATATATATATATATATATATATATATATATTATTATATTTTAATATAATAAATCGTTAATTACATAGTGTCAACGGTAATCTGATAATCAACCTGCTGGCAATGGTCATAACCTGTAGGTTGTCCATGTTTTTTTTATCTTAAAAAATGTTTTGACAATATAAGTTTCTGAAAGTAGTAATTAACACCATTTAACTATCACACAATAAATATACATCAATGTTCATAGAATTGAAAGCGAGTTCCCTATGTCTTACAACGGCCTATTATACAGATATTAAGAGATGCTATTCTTAAATGGTAACCCATCAAGGCAGTGACAATGTTTTATTTTCAAAATATTGATTATGAAATGCGAATAAGTATCTATAACGCGTTACACAACATATTTTGCAAACATAAATTATGTAAGCAGTAATTAACATCATTCCACTATCCAACACTAAAGAATAGGTTACAAGTACTCACGGTTCTGAGTATGACCTTAAAAGGCATTCAATGTTGAGGCCTCTATTTAGGAGCTGTGGGGAATGTGGAGTTTTCCCTTAGTTGCCATTGCTTTCAGGTCCACTCTGGCCCGGAGGGTAGTACCTGTAAGGGCCCCATCCCTGGGGCAAATAGAACATACTGGTGCTACCAAAATCAGGCTGTCTGAAGTTACTGACTTTCTGACTTAAAATACATCAAACATTGATGTTTTTTTCCTTTGCAAAACTCAATCATGTTCTGCAAAATCCAAAACGAAAAACAACAATTTCGCTTCCTCTCTTCTTCTTCCCTCTCCCCTCTTTCTCTCCCGCCCTATTTCACTAAACCAAACACCAGGAATAAATACGTAAACATATAAAGAACTTGAAGCATAAAAACCTTCACCAAAAAGGGTCAATATGCCATGAAACAAAAACAACCAAACCAAACACCATGATTAAAGATTTGAACATATAAAAGAACTTGAAGCATAAAAACCTTCACCAAAATGACCAACTTCGGCATTAAATAAACCGAAAACGTTGATATGTCGTAAAACAAAACAACCAAACCAAACACGTACTCACAATGATTTTTTTGGTAGAATTTGGTATATTCGGACTACTGTTATCATATTGGGTGTTTTTATCACAACGTTTCGGCCGATGTAATTTCCGACCTTCTTCAGGTGTACTTTGTCGAATTCGGGAGTTTTTCTGTCGAACACGGGAATCTGGACAGAATTTCGAACGAACTCAGATTCCCGAGTTCGAGAGAAAGATTTCCTAATTCGACAAAGTACACCTGAAGAAGGTCGCAGGTTACATCGGCCGAAACGTTGTGATAAAAACACCCAGGACGAGAACAGTAGTCCGAATATACCAAATTCTACGAATTATCAACCCTCATCTCAAAAATGTCGAAGCATAATGAGTGTGTTGCTTTGCATCGATGATCAAATGCATATCAGTTTTATCGTCATGGGTTTCAGCATCATATTGTGCCAAGTTCTATGATACAATTCACAAAAATCAGCTCCGATGATGCTATTCTGCTAACAGTTATTATTATTATCACACAATCTAGCAATGAAAAAGATATCAATCTCTGAGACGTTTTGCTTTTAATGACCTGCAGTTAAAACCCGTGAATCGCAGCTCAGAAGCACAATTTCTATTTCCGGCTGCAAGTAAAATCCCCATCGCTTTCATCCTAACGGTTCACCATCATTATTATCCCTAGGATAGTTTTCCGAACTGCTTGTGTCTTCCCAATTTTGAAAACCTGCAATGAATCTGCCATTCGCATTTAATGGAACAACGTTATTGCCGTGACACTTGTAAACATTCATCCCGTGTGAGAATTATTTCGCCTTGACAAGATAAAGACACCGGAGATATGTCAAGCATAAAAATGACTGGAGATGTAACACACATAACTGTCAAAGACGGATTATCTACTATGTGTTAAAATATAGAGCTTGGCAATATACAGTTATAGACAAAGAGCTGTCCTTCGTATATAGTTCATGAATCGCTCATGTTGAGGGCTGGTTGTCAACAGACATAGATAAAAAAAAACAATTAAAAGAAATTTAGAATTAAAAAGAATATATGCATTGGAATCAACAATTCTGATTATGTATTTCATGCTTAAATGTTGTGTTTAGAGGGGGTTTTGTTTATATTTTCGTTTGTTTATTTATTTATTTTGCTATTTTAATTTGTTTCTAATTGTATATATATATATATATATATATATATATATATATATAGAGAGAGAGAGAGAGAGAGAGAGAGAGAGAGAGAGAGATGTATATTAGTGCTATATAGCGAAGGCGAGCCAAGAAAAGGGCGTCACTAAGGGTGGGGGCTTGGGCGGAAGTCAGAAATTATGTCACATCCGTTTAGCCGTCAAATGAGATACGAGAAAAAGACGGTCCGCTGCCAGTCGGGAAGGGGATCAGGAAGGTTGAGTACAGTATAGCTAAAAATGGTTTGACTGAGTGTTAGAGGTTCTTCTTTGCCCAATAATTCCATTTTTATCCCTCTTTTTCTCACTCTCTCTCGCTCTCTCCTACATATGCCGTTAATTTCTGTCTTTTTTATTTTTAATAAACTGTTATGAAAACTAAATCCGGCCTCCACGTGTTTCTCGAACAACGGACGAGAGACAAGCCAGCAGCGACGAAACATTGGTATACCACATCGAAGGTAAGCAATATCCAACAGATATATATATATATATATATATATATATATAATAATTGTATATATATATATAATAATTGTATATATATATATATATATATATATATATATATGCTTTAACAATAAACAATCTTCTACTATTAACGCTAAAAATGAATTATCTTTCCGATACAAAACCATTATTCCCGGCTAAATTAATCTCGTCTTGACCAACTATTTTTCAGCATGAACTTTAAAATATTACACAGCTATAATAAATAATGACTTCCGTAATTACATTATAATAATAATTGTTACCCAAATCCTATTAAAACTAATCCACCACTCAATAAATACATAACATTATTTTATCGAACTCAGCTACATAATAATTATAAAATCAATAAACACACATTAAAAACTATGATTAATAAAAATGTACTTCAGATCGATCAAAACGAAAAATATTACATCCTATTAATTATAGAAAAAGTAAAAAACACCTATTTTTAACATCAACAGCAATTCTTCAACCTCGACAAGGGATTTGTATAAGATACACTGTGTTAATACATATGAATATTCGTTAGGAGACTGTGTCTCCGAAAATGAAGAAAAAAAATGCATGCGTCAACTCGCTTCATACAACTCTGTTCGGACATCAAACTGTGCCCCGACGCAACACCAAAAATGAAACATAAACAACAGTCTCCGCATCCGTTGCCTCTTTTTTGAGAAATATGTTTTATGGGAAATTCTCTTTCTTTTTATTTGTCGTATTGTTCTATGAAATTCTAATAAATCATTGTATATTTATTTATGTCCAATTATATATATAAACCTCGGCACCCCCTCCCCTCTCTCCCACTCTCAGACAAATTCACTAATACTCCCACCCCTCTCCTTTTTCACTCACAGCCATCCACATTCATTTCACCCCCTGCCACCGACTTCTCTCAGCCAGGAACTTTGGCCTGCGCTCCCAATAGTGGCTAGTACTTCTTATTATTAACTCATCATGTCACCCCAATATTTCTATGTACTTGCATGACATTTTTCTTAAAATTATCATCCTGAGTAAGTCTTACAAATAAAGACGAAACGTTGATGAATACATATAAAACATCTTTTGGTTGTTTCTTTTTCATTTCCCATCACGTCGGATTACCCTCATCCTTCCTTTCTCATATATATATATATATATATTTAAAATGCAGCAACATTTTTGTAAGTAACGGATAAAGTTTATTAGACAGACGAACAGCACAGGTAAAGACAATTTTTTTTTGTCTTAAATAACTAATATAAGTTAGCAAAACATTTATATGGAACAAAACGTAGATTTAGTATAAGGAACGTTTATGTTTTTGTCTTTTAAGGGAAGTGGGGTCTGATCAACTCTGCTGGGAAGCCATGAAATTAAATACTGTTTTGTTTTTAAATTCCCAGACCGGTTTTTCATGGTAAACAACTGATGATCCCTTAAAATAGTGTTAGAAATAAACTAATATAATAACTGTAAACAATAAATTGACTTACATGAGTGATTTTCCACTGGAAGACTTGGGACTATAAGTTTTTTTTTGTTTTTTTTTAATATAGTTTTAATGGTTGAGAAACTTCCGAGACTATATATATATATATATATATATATATATATATATATATATATATATATATATATTAAACAAAAACAAACTACATCCTGTTTGAAACGTTGGACCGCTGAAATAACCTTTTAATTTGAAGAACAACATCATTTTTTTGATAGATTTTCGTTAATGATGGAAGCTTATTTTTATTTAAAAACACAACAAAAACAAACTAAATTACATTGTGTTTGAAACGCTCGACCGTTAGAATAACTTATATTTATTTTTCGCTAGAATTTCGTTACATGTTGTGGCTAAGTTATATTTCAAGCAACAATCTTGGTCTGCTGTTCAACTGGCTGTATTGCTTTTAATTGTTGTTGGATCTTTACATTTTGAACCGTGAGAGGTTTAGCTATCGTACAAAGCTAGATCTCTGTATTAATCATTTTAGTACAGATACTTCTTCAGACACGCACGTATGTAGACATATAGATAAACACACACAAATACATATAAGAATGTTATCTTCTGTATACTCAGAACTTACATGTAGATAGTATGTGTTTATATGTGTTGTTTGTGTGTTTTATTTATAAGTGTATATACGTGCGTGTACGTATGTTCAGACGCAGGTAGGGATAGATAAACTGATAATAAATGAATACATAAATACTGAAATAATTAATAAATGCGCCCGTTTCTTTTTCTTATTTAACATTTTACGGTTTTCATTCTCTAAACAGTGGTTGTAATAAATTATATATATATATATATATATATATGTATATATATATATATATATACAATCTACGATTAAAACAAAAATATTACATTTTTTAAAAAGCAAATCAGCTTCTGTAGACAGATGCCCCATTTACCTTCGCCTACCTTGGCTTGGTAACATTAGTGATAGATTCGCCAAACAAATCTCTTTGTCTGTACAACAATGTTATTTTGCTGCGAATACACGAGTTGTGTTTTCCTCTCGACCGATCTTGACTTCTATTCGAAAAAGTTGTCCTTCCCCCACATCATAATAATTCCATTATTTATTTATTTAAATGTAGTTGCAGTATGCACTACGTTGGGATGACGTCACAAAGATTTGACATCCGGGTCAAACAACCCGTGCCCACAAAAATTCGCAATGCAAATTATTCATCAACTGACGTTTTGAATAATACTTATGGTTCGTCGATAGGTGAACATCTCATAAATAACCACACCTGTGCCTCTAAATTCAGTGTCGACTTATTCTCCATTCTTAGTAAGTCGCACTCCCCTTATCATCTCAAGATACTAGAAACAATTTATATTAAGTCCTTGAGACCTTATCTTTGCAAGCAAAGAGAAACTCTCCTCGGGCTTAATGTTGTTTCTATTTGATTGAACTTTTTTTTTTTTCTTTTTTTCTACCCCTTTCTCTCGTTATAATTCTCATAGCATCCTTTTTATATTTTTTATACGATACCTCGATATTTGGCTCTGTTTAGCGAGGTACGAAACCGGTCAGCTGCCCTTTCATCTTTTTAATTTCTTAATTCATTAGGAGTAATAAATATTGTCTCTTCAATGCCATTTTAAAGTTTTGTACGACAAAGAATAAATATATATATATATATATATATATATATATATATATATATATTTATATATATATATATATTTGTGTGTGTGTAATTATTAAGCATTTCTTCTTTCATGCATATTTTGTTTAACAGTAGCGACTGGAATAAGGTCTGTCTCTAATAGCAGTGCCTGCTGTTTGAAACGTTGGACTGCTGAAATAACCTTTTAATTAGAAGAACAAAATATTTTTTTTGTTGGATTTTCGTTAATGATGGAAGCTTATTTTTATTTTTTATTTATTTTTTTTTTTTTTTGTCTGGTGCTTCGAACAGGCGTGTTCAGGCTTGCTGGTTGTTCAACTCGCCCTGGCTGATGTGAGGATCCTGTGAGACAAAGGAACCGCACCAGCATGTGCTTGCATGTGCACGATAGAATTGGTGTCGGCTTGCCTGCACGCCGTGTATCCGACAATTTGGGGTTGGTCCGGGATATTAGCGAGGTAGGCATCAAGAGAGCGCTTAAATTGTTCCACAGCAGCATTTTTTATATCCCGAATACACCTAGGCATGGCATTGAAGAGTTGTGACCCCTGTACAGGTAAGCTCGTTTCAAAAATGGTTCGTATTTTCCCACCAGTTTTTAGCGAGGGAACAATACAGTGCCTCCCGCGGCGTTCATTGTCTCGGGCTTGAATGTGGCCATTAATGTTCGGTACCTTTCCTTCCAATATCTTCCAGATGTAAATTATCCGGTACCTTTCACGTCGTCTTTGCAGCGAGAACATTTTTGTCTTCTTCAGACATGACCAGTAGTTCCGATCAGCTTGAATTTTCCGTAGAAAGGACCACTGAATGGCTTCAAGCTTTTGGATGAGCCTAGGGCTACTTGGGTTCCACAAGACAGAACAGTATTCCAAAACTGGAATGACCAAGGATTTATACAGCGTGACCATTGCACGATATTCTCTGGTTTTAAATGTCCTCAGGATCCAGGCAATGAGGTTCTTGGCTTTTTCCACAACTTTGTTTATTTGATTGCTAAAAAGACAATCACTAGACATAGATACACCGAGGTCCTTTACTTCTTGCTTTATGTTTATCATTTTTCCTGACGGAGTGTGGTATGATATCTCGCTTTTTAGCTGGTCGTTATTACCATAGCGGAGAAGCTCAAATTTCACGTCATTTAGCTCCATGTTATTGTCCTCCGTCCATTTGTAGATCTGATCGAGATCCTTTTGAAACAACACAGCATCCTCGGGAGACCGAACGGATTTTGTGGCCCTTGTATCATCGGCGAATGACCTGACTATTGACATGGCGATATCTTCATCAATGTCCCCAATAAGGATTAGGAAGATTATGGGTCCCAATACACTTCCCTGGGGAACTCCAGAAATGACAGGTTGTGGCTTCGAGGTTGCACCATCAACCATAACTGTTTGGAGGCGATTACTCAGGAAGGATTCGATCCATTTGAAGATGCTTCCACGAATGCCAAGATCAAATATTTTCTGCAGAACTATTTTGTGGTCAACTTTGTCAAAAGCTTTGGCAAAATCTAAGTAGACAACATCTGCATTAGCGCCATCATCAAGAATTGATAGAATGGTGTCAAACTGCTCAAGGAGTTGACTTAAACAAGATCTTCCAGATCTCATCCCATGCTGACTGTCATTGAACAGGTTATTTTCATTCATGTGTCTAACTATGTGTTTCCGTATGACTTTCTCAAAAAGTTTAATGAGGTGGGAGGTCAAAGCTATTGGTCTATAATTGGCAGCCACCGACTTGCTTCCACCTTTGTGAATGGGTGTAATAAGAGAATTTTTTAGTTTGCTTGGAACGACCTCTTCTTCAAGACTTTTCGTCCATAGAAATACGAGAGCATGGACCAAATGGGCCCTGCAGTTTTTCAGTAGTAATGCAGAAAAGCCGTCAGGACCCGCAGCAGCTGACGGAGAGAGTTCATCAATTGCAAGCTCAAAATCGGCTGCAGTTAGAGTAACAGTTGAGAGTATAGAACTTATATCAAAAGTGCGATTATGTGAAGCTTGACTGCTTTGCATTGGTTTGCTAAAAACGTCTGTGTATTGTTTTGACAAAATTTCTGCCATCTCAGTACTGTTACCAGTAAGAACACCATTCTGGTCCACCAATGGACCAACTTTTGTCTTGACTTTGGACTTTTTCTTGACATATGAAAAGAAATATTTTGAATTACTTTTAATGGAGTTGACAGCCTTTCCCTCCATAAAAGCGTTAGAGTCAGCAAAAGACTTCTGCAGTTTCCTTTCAATATCCAAACATTCCTTGGACAGTTTGGAAATAACAGCAGGCGATGACACTTTCAAAAGACGCTTTTTTATCTTCCGTCTTCTTTTAGAAAGTGAGTGACGGTATCTTACCACCTTGGGCGTTCTTTTCTCGCATTCTGATTTACGCAATGGCACATGCTTGCAGCAGGCAGTGTAGACAATTAAATAAAAAGTGTCCAGCATTGCAGATGCACCCATGTCTCTTAATGAGTCTTCCCAATCAGCATGGCTTAGTTCCTCTGAAAGAGCAGTCCAATCGACTTCCTCGCTGAAAAAGTTTAGTGCATTGAACATTGTTCTTGGTGCACGATTATTCAATACCTCACTTTTATATTTAACTTTATATGTTGTTTGAAGCTGGATGAGACTGTGGTGAGATGTGCTTTGCAGTAAGGGTACATTGATGCTCTCATGAATCAAATCAGAATTATTGGTGAAAACAAGATCAAGGATATTCTCATCTTTGTGCGTGGGAGACAGCACATGCTGTGACAAAAAAAGCTCATTGCAGAATTCGTTCAGTGAATTTATCATCAATCGCTCAGCATTTGATGCTCCTGGAATAGCCTGTCCATCAGGCCAAGATACGTGAGGGAGATTAAAATCTCCACCGACAATGATATCTGGAGCAGGGTTTATTGTTGATAATATATGTTTGACTTTATTAAGAGGAGAACTAAAATCATTTGGTGTGGATGGGTGTCCATGGTAGCTGTCATCAGGTTGTCTATAAGTAACAAGAATGGCTAAATCTTCATAGGAGGAGTAAAGGCATAACATCTGCACACATTCAGACGCATGAGAAAAAATTACATTACAGGAACATCCAATATCATCACGGACATAAAGAGCAACACCGCCGGTGTGCCTTCCACGTTTAAAAACACAACAAAAACAAACTAAATTACATTGTGTTTGAAACACTTGACTGTTGAAATAACTTATATTTATAGCTGGAAGATTTCATGCGTGCGTGCGTAAACCAAGATATATTTTTGATATATTCATTAACGTTTCGTCCTTATTGTAAGACTTCTTCAGGATGATAATTTGAATAAAAATGTCATGCAAGTACATCGATATTTGAGGTTGACAGATGAAGGAAATAAGAGATAAAGAAAAGTAGTAGCTGTGGCAACTATGAGCGCTCATAGTTTCCACGGCTACTACTTTCCTTCATCTCTCCATAAATTCTAAACTCCGAGGAGAACATATTATACATTAAAAAACGGTTTCTGAAGTTGAGTATTGATTTACTCCTCTCCAGGAGTTAGGCACAAGGCTAGTTTTTATCTTACTCCCACAAGTAAGATGTGACCCAAGGTCGGGTCGGGAAAGTGGGATTTAAAAATTGCCTGGGCAGCCCCGTCGGCATTCCCCGGTAGGGGCGCCTCAGGCAGTAAGCAATAAACTTACTCCTTCCTAAAGAAGGGAGGAAAAGCCCGGGAAGGTGGACCTCCTAGAACTGCACAGGACAGACCCATAGACCGGTGTAAATCAAGCCCCGAAGGCCAAGACAATACCAGTCTATGGGGTGCAGTATCCATCGGAACAGATACTACACTTTGATCTTAGCCAAAAGGCCAAGAAGTTGAGTAGCAATCGAGAAACATACGACGAGGTTTTAGTCGATTAAAAAAAAAAAATTATAAAATCATTTCTTTAAAAAATAAACACGCGATAAAAATAACTACATTTGTTTGATCTTAAAAAATAATTACGGACACACTTTTTTGTATCTTTTGTAACATATGCCAGAGGGCACGGAGTAATGCTGACGAGTGACAGAAAAAAAATTAAATAATTACAAAAAATGAAAACAAATGTAAAAGCAAGGCACAGAAATAATAATTAGAAATTGTTTAAAAAAATATTGATGATATTTACAATTTTAAAATATCATTTTGTCGGAAGATTTTTTTTTCGGAAAATAAAACCTTCAAGCGTGAACGACTGTGTGTATTTACTGACGAACTGTGTGAATATTACATCTGAAAAACAGATCGATATTGACGTGATCAGTAGAAATGCGATTGGGTTTATCCATTGGATAATATACCATTTTATAATAGACAGCGTTATTGGAAATTAACGCATTATACTTGCAAGTATTAAAATAAATTTATAAAATTCTTACAAGAAATGAATAGGGGGAGCAAGGGTTATGAATTATTTCTTTTATTATTTTTATATATATATATATGAAATGAGTTACGTAGTTATTTGATCTACGTCGAAACTGATTGAACAGCCAGCGTCAATCTATTGAAACGGTTACCTCCCTCTGATTAATCAGTATAGACGCAAGACTGGCGCGTTATTTAAAATGTAAACAAAACGCTGGCATTTACCGTGTTACTTTTACTGATTTTTTAAAATTAACACGTTCTGAGTTTGTTTATTTTCTTAATCTTATTAGCCATTGTTTTAAAACAAAACTTTGATAAATCAAATTGTTTAATTAAAATAATAATTGATTTAAAAATTACTATTTAAAAACACAGACACATAATTATGAATTTAGTTCAGGTAAACTTTTTTTTCGAAAGCAAGCGCGGGTCCTACAGTAAAAGAGTACCCATTTTTTCAATGTTTTATTTTAGGTACACCTTTTCTTCGATTTGAAAAATACTGTTCGCTGTATTTAGATTATTAAATTGTTGATTTTAACAAATTTATTGAATCAAATTGATTCATTAAAATAATTATTCATTTTAAAAAAAATGACTATTTAAGAAAACACACATTCTAATGAATTTAATTTAGGTAAACTTTTCATCGAGAGCATTTAAACTACTAATCGTGTTCGCTGTAATTGATTTTTTAATTTTTTTATTTTATGTACACCTTTTCTCCGATTTGAAAACCTTCTAATATTATAATTTCTTTAACGACCGTAAGTGTGTTTAAGATTTCGGCTTGACCTTTCACACCGTAAAGCTTTCATTTACAAACTGTTTCTATTACACATGTCTAACGACCAAATAAATGTGACTGGGGCTCCATCGGTTTACGGATGAGCATTCATTTCTGACGCGGCAGCCTAGCAAAAATATGCGACAGGATGGAGCATATATTTGCTAGTATATATAATGTTTAGTTTATGAAATTGCTTCAAGTGTTTACTTGTACACTCCGAGGCAGAAGAATCTTTATATACACAATATTAACTATCAAAATCGTCCCAAATTATTTTGCATTGCTTTATATTTTCGCAGCTAGCTGTGTTGTTTTATAACAGTCAACTGTGAAACTTTTTTTTGATTAAATTGCGTTTTAACAAATTGCTTGTATTGTTGATTGTTTATTACACACTGACGTGTGTGAACAATATCTGACAAAACGTGCACACACACAGCCGAACAGAGATGTTTGTTTCGAAAGGCAAATTTAAATGTGCGATCAAAGTTATTAAGTGCGCGGTTTAGTGCAAACTACCTGGCCGATTTGTTTCTGGTTTCCAGTGCAACCCGTTTCTCGTTTAAATCCTTGTAATATTGATAGCATGCCTCAGGACTCGAGTCTGACAGTGGCGGCAGCGGCAACTTCAGACTCTAAGTTGCTGTCAAAAAAGTCCGCGAAAAACAACACATTCTAATTCAATATCTGAGCATTTAATTACAATAAACAATTGTTTGGCAAAATCTTCTATGTAATTGTATTTTAATATTTAAGGAATCACATTTATATATATATATATATATATATACATGAATTTGCCATAGTTTTGATCTGTCTCCCAAGTACTTTCAGACCAATCCGGGTTCATCATTAGGACAAATCCAAACTATGGCAAATTCATCAGCCAATTTACCTACCAAACTAAGATCCTGATTCGGACTATTGAAAAGGATCTACCAAAGAATATCTAGACATGAGTTGTCTCTTATATTTAACAATACTTGTCTGCAAGAGAAGATGTTGCCTATATATATATATATATATATATATATATATATATATTAATCCTAGTCTAAGTTAGCCATGCTGATAACGGCTGTGAGCCAGAAACACGTGTCCATGGATTACTTTTATGTACGTATAAAATAAATAAATATATATATATATATATATATATATATATATATATATTTATTTATTTTATTGTAATCCAGGGTTTCGAATCGTGCGACCGGTAGTGAATAGTTATACTTCTATGCTGATGAGTCTTGATTGAAAAGAGACGAAACGTATACGTCCATAGATAAATTTGCCATAGTTTGGATCTGTCTCCCAAGTACTTTTAGAATAATCCGGGTTCATCATCAGGACAAATCCAAATTATGGCAAATTCATCAGCCAATTTACCTACGAAACTAAGATCCTGATTCGGACTATTGAAAAGGATCTACCAAAGGATATCTAGACATGAGTTGTCTCTTATATTTAACAATACTTGTCTTGAGAAGATGCTGCCTATATATATATATATATATATATATATATATATATATATATATATATATATATATATATATATATTTATATATATATATATATATATATATTGTTTTGTAATTAAATATGCTATTATAAATAAATATGCAATTATTATACTTACAGACGCTCTCACCAGTAGCAATTTCCAGCGGTCTGCCTACAATATGCAAGCAGTCGCCATATCCACTCGGCCACCGGAAACTGACACGTGATTAAAAGAAATGAAGATCTATATGTGCTTAGAAGCAGACACAGATAGAAGACTAGTCGACCATGTTCGACAAACGTTTCGAAACTTTGTATTAGAGTTTTTTGACAGTCTATGTTTAACATCCTCCAGAGTGCTCTACCTTGAATTTTTAAAGAACCTCATAACATTTATAATAAAAATACAAAATTATTTATACCCACAGACCTGTAAATATATAGAATTATTTAGAAATAAATATTATGTTTCAAACAGACGCATATACACATGTTTTCAACGCCAAACCTGAATTCACCAGTATGCGAAAAACAATTTCTGACAGTCGGACGATTCGAACACCAAAACGAAATTCATTCTTGACTTAGTAGTCAAGACGCCAACCGTTGCGGACAACACGGATTGCCTTGGAAATAAGAGAATAAGGTAAAGTCAAAATGCTATATTCAACGGGCATATAAGAAAGTTGAAAAACAGAACTCCATAGACGAGACCTAGATTAGTGCATTACGCTATTAAATGACTGTTTGTTATCGACCTTCAAACACAACCC
>OY744538.1:89243864-89261364 GCA_963556195.1 Sepiola atlantica | reverse complement strand
TTGACGAGCGGAGTCTTGCTTGAAGACGCAAGGGCATCCGGCCGGGATCTCCTTCCTCAAGGACTTTACCATGTATCTAAGCGCCTCTTGGTATTTCGTTTACTTTTTGTCAAGTGTCAGGTGTTTTATGCATAACAATGTATAATCTTATAATACGGAATATGCGCTAAAATATTTATTAGTTTTGTGATTAAGTTATGTTTGAAATCAATTGTATTCGAACTGTGTTAATCATTCGTAAATTGTAATTAATTCTTTGAGTGAACTTTTTCTTGGTAAGTTTGAATGTATCACTTTCAACTACTTGTACTATATGTGTCGTATCCTCTGTCTGATTTTATAATGTTTTTGTTATTTTAAGCAGCAGTAACTTGTCTTGTCTCCCGTGAAAATATGAAAAAATGTTAACTGACAAGTCATTTTACGGTAGAAGAAAGATAAGACGGAGGCTTAACCACCGTGTAATTTCAGCGGTTCGTTTCCATGCATGGAATATTGTTGCCATATCTGGGTTGGTGTACCAACCACTAGTTTCTCCCTGTTCGACAGGGTACAAAGAAGAGTTTCTAACCTAATAGGTTCCACACTCTTTTGGCTAAGATCAAAGTGTAGTATCTGTTCCGATGGATACTGCACGCCTGTCCTGTGCAGTTCTAGGAGGTCCACCCTCCCAGGCTTTGCCTCCCCTCTTTGGGGAGGAGTAAGTTTATTGCTTACTGTCTGAGGCGCTCCTACCGAGGAATGCCGACGGGGCTGCCCAGGCAATTTTTAAATGGCCAGAGTGCTCACCTCTCGAGCGCTGGCTTTTCAAACCCCACTTTCCCGACCCGATCTTGGGTCGCATCTTACTTGTGGGAGTAAGATAAAACTGGCCTTGTGCCTAACTCCTGGGGAGGAGTAAATAAAAAACCTCATAAACTACGCCGGTCTATTGGGGGTTGCTGGTCTTGTGCAGTTCTTGGAGGTGCACCCTCCCAGGCTTCGCCTCCCCTCTTTGGGGAGGAGTAAGTTTATTGCTTACTGTTTGAGGCGCCCCCACCGGGGAATGCCGACGGGGCTGCCCAGGCTATTTTTAAATGGCCAGAGTGCTCACCTCTCGAGCGCTGGCTTTTCAAACCCCACTTTCCCGACCCGATCTTGGGTCACATCTTACTTGTGGGAGTAAGATAAAACTGGCCTTGTGCCTAACTCCTGGGGAGGAGTAAATAAACCACACTGCCTTTTGGCTAAGATCAAAGTGTAGTATCTGTTCCGATGGATACTGCACCCCATAGACTGGTATTGTTTTGGCCTTCGGGGCTTGATTTACGCCGGTCTATGGGTATGTCCTGTGCAGTTCTAGGAGGTCCACCCTCCCAGGCTTCGCCTCCCCTTTTTTGGGAGGAGTAAGTTTATTGCTTACTACCTGAGGCGCCCCTACCGGGGAATGCCGATGGGGCTGTCCAGGCAATTTTTAAACCCCACTTTCCCGACCCGACCTTGGGTCACATCTTACTTGTGGGAGTAAGATAAAAACTGGCCTTGTGCCTAACTCTTGGAGAGGAGTAAATCAATACCAAGCAATCAACCCAACAATGAGCAAACTTTTTGGTTGTTCAATTGATTATTCTCATGAAATTCTAAATCATTTTCTAAAGAAAATAACCTTTAAACAATCGGTGATATTCTAAGTAAGGTAAGTCATCTATGAGAATATGTGACTGAACAAGATGAAAACGATCTGGAAGTCAAATCTTCTACATCTACATTTCTTTGGCCTTCCCTGTGAACTGAACCTTGGTTCCGTAACTGTTCTACATTTGCTAACCAAAGAAGTTTCCCCCCATTCTTTCAACGTGGTTATACTATCGAAGTCTCCTATTCTACACGTATCTCCCTATACTATCCAGATTTAATCTTCCTCTGAGGTAATTAAAACAAAGCCTGTCTTTAAGACTCACATTACACATCCATTTTATCATTCTCATATTAGGTAACTCAGTAAATATTCAAGCAAAATCAAATGCAAGGGAATCACACTTGTCAATATGAAAAGGTTGCCTAATATTTATTAATTCCACCATTTTGGACATGATTTATGAATTTGAACAATTTATTGTGATTCGTTGATTTTTAATGGTTGATGTTTATTTGTCAAACTCTAAATAAATACAAATAATCATTCATGTTAAAATAGCAAGAACATATTTTTATTTGATATACACTTTTTAAGATCATTTTCCTTAGAAAAAAATGTTATTGTTGAAAAGAGACGGTTGGTCTGGAAAAAGTTGTAAACAACTGCTTGAATATAATCAACATGAAGATATTCGATAAATTTAACGTATTATTTGTTTACAATATAGCGACAGTGTGACGGTATGCCGTTCGGAACAAAATGAATTCACGAATGCAATTAAAGAAACGAAAATATAACAGCTGCACAATGAAAACGAATTTAGTGAGTCGCACCCTGACAGAGAATATCCATTGTCTACGTGAAGTAAAGAAGGCCATTCGAACGAAAACATCTACTACAATGATATTCCTTCAATAATATTCTACTCATGTGCTTTCAATTTTTCTAGCATCATTAGTCCGTATTCATGATATGCCACCGAGGTCTTGTATTTATTGATCCCTTTTTCTGGTGTTTTTCTTCAACTTCGCACTCCTTTCGTTTCGAGGAAATATATTTCGGTCTGTTTTCTCCGTCTTTGTTTCATGTTGTTGTGAACACATCCGATGGCGCTACGGTATGAAAACGACTGACGGGATGGGGGAACGGTGCCTCAGATGGTTTGAACACGTGTTAATGACTAACAAAGACAGAGACACAATTACCTGATTGACGCCTAATGAATAAATACTAAATATTTCACCAAGACACCGAAGTATAGCAATATTAACATTGTCTGAAAGTCTCCTAACCGGTGAATTAGAAGAGATTCTTACAACTTCTGTTTAAAAAAATACGCACACACGTACAAAATTACAATTCTACTAAAAGTATCACTTTACCATATATTATGATTTTGTGTTGAAATTATTGGCATGTTTAGAGGAAATACTTTTTGTAATGCGAAATATAATAATCATCAATGATGTCTGCATAATAGTTCATATATAACTAAGAATAATTTACCGAAAAAAATTGACTGGCGATATTGGATTTTCTCGCTCTCACGAACCTATTAAGAATTCGTGGCCTTGGGCCACAATCAGTGGACTGTTTCTCTTGTAATAAACGGTCATAAACAACGTTTCAGCCTAGTTTACACGCTTACAAACCGAAATAAATGATTGCACACCAAACATAATTAAATTTTTTAAAAATAATAATTTAAATTATTTCATGATTTTTAATAATCAAGTAAGAATTCAATTTTTATATTTAATTTTCATTAAAATAAATTGTTTCAGCAAATTTTAATAAATTTTAATTATAAATTATTCCATCAAAAATATTTGATGTGACTTGTTTATCTTTTAATGATGACCGTTTGGTGCAGGAGAGGCACTCTATTAAAGGCGACCCACGGCACCGAATTCGGAATAAGTGCGTGTGCGCAAGAAATTCAAAATCTCTAATTGATTTATGAAACTAATATTTTACTATTAAGTATACTTGAAATAACCTGTAAAAATTCATGGTTTTTTAAGTAGATTCTTCTTCGCTTCCAAAACAGAGTCAAGTGGTCTAATGGTTCGAATACCAACTGACATCGCGTCTCGAAAGAACAAACGGCAATTTACGGCAACCGCTGTTTTAATTATCAGAATTTTCCAGACAAAATATAAAGATATAAACGACCTTAATGATAGTAGTAGGTCAAACGACACTCAGATGTTGCACTACTCCCATCCCTGAACCCCTGGATATTATTTTTATTCGAATGTTTTAATTTTTATGGGAGCTTAATTTACGAGAAATTTAAATAGAACTCATGTGTTATTATGTTTGGTGCAAATAGAGACTCGTTTATGTTATTGTAAAAAAAATAGTACAACATTAATGCCACTATTGATCCGTCCTTTAAGTTTAATCTGAAAACTTGTGCGTGTGTTTAATATCTAACTTCTCTATATGTTCCTAAGTTTCATCAAGAGATTACAAAGTTCGAGAAAATCCAGCTGAAGAAGGTCGGAGGTAATATCGGTGAAAGGTTGTGAGAATATTCTTTCAGAAGTCTATTTCATTTTTATCAAAAGGGTTACGTCATTATCGGAGAGTCTGTGTTCGCGCTATACATCCATAAACACGAAACGCGACGTTTTACGTTATTAACAATTTTAAAATAAGAGAAATTAAAATCAAAATGACTGAACCTTTTTCGGATAGGGTTCAGGGCTTAGAACCGGAGAGATAGGGTTCTCAACGATTCCCTAGACACGCCTACTGTTACACAATACATTTGACAGACATTTATTTATATTTAAGTAATATAAGTTTCACTCTCTCTCATACCATCAATGTTTAGTACAACATTTGGCCCACTCAAAAGATAGAATTCAATGAAATGTAAAAAATGCGAATAAGAAATGTGACGTGTTACTTTATTTATAAATGAAAAATAATAGTAATTAAAAAACAAGAAGGAACATGAGTATAAAGTATTGAAGAAAGAATGTACAGGGATTCGCAATAATTCCCGGACAACGTCTGGTTTATACACGAGGCGGATTAATCATTATGAAGTCATCAAAATGTGTTTTAATTAAGGGGACTTTAGTTACCCACTTTCTCACGTAAACAATGTTGGGTTAGGGTTAGGGTAAAAGTTAGGGTTTCGTAATTGAACTCATTAAATGTAAAACAAATAAGAATAAAAAAAGTTATCAGGATGTCATAGCTTTTACGCAAAAGGAAATAAAATTCATCATTCAACACTGTACAACTTCGGGTAGCCTTATTAGTTAAGTTTACTATATATATATATCTATATATATATATATATATATAGATAGATAGATATATAGATATATATATATATATATACAGATATATATATATATATATATATACAGATATATATATATATATATATATATATATATATATATATATATATATATATATATATATATATGTTGCTGTTAACTAACTGTGCCAAAAATAAAAGAATAATAACATTTTTTGACTGTAATTCAATTTCCAACCGAATTTCATGCAACCCACTTTATCTCTTCCTTCCTCTCTCCCATCCAAATCGTTTCTGCTCCTTCCCAACTGTCCTCTTCATTTATATCCCCTGGAATCCACATATGCAAATCAGGGACCCCCATAAACACCTGCACCTATGAAGAGAAGCACTCTTTAAAATCTGCATACGCGACATGCGAAGCACCGCATTCTTTTCCCTGATGACGGTCTTCCTCTTTATTGTCACAGTTGCATTCCCCATTCATTCGGTGTACCCGGTAAAATCAAACAAGAATGACAAAGAACAGAACGTATATGGAAACACTTTCGTTTTCTTTATTTCCCATCATCGGATGGTTTACGCCAGCTACGCACACACATATAAAAAAAATCAGGTTGATATGCCGTAAAACAAAACAAAAACAAACAAATAAAAAAATATTTTGTTTTATGATAGTCTTTTTTCTTGCTGAGGTCACAGACTTGGTTTCCGCTAGAAACTCGTTCATCTATACATCCAATTCGAAATCCATTTGCTCTGCATTGTCTATCCAAGCGTGAACTTAAGCAATTGTTCCATAAGCACTTCCAATTGCCTGTTTGATGAAAGACAAGTCAGAGGATTCCTTCACTGTACCAACTTGCGTATCAGTCACCTGTTTAGTAAGCGGACACAAAAGACAGGCTTGGCCCTTTTGGCTAAGATCAAAGTGTAGTATCTGTTCCGATGGATACTGCACGCGCCTGTCCTGTGCAGTTCTAGGAGGTCCACCTTCCCAGGCTTTGCCTCCCCTCTTTCGGGAGGAGTAAGTTTATTGCTTACTGTCTGAGGCGCCCCTACCGGGAAATGCCGACGGGGCTGCCCAGCCAATTTTTAAATGGCCAGAGTGCTCACCTCTCGAGCGCTGGCTTTTCAAACCCCACTTTCTCGACCCGATCTTAGGTCACATCTTGCTTGTGGGAGTAAGATAAAACTGGCCTTGTGCCTAACTCCTGGGGAGGAGTAAATAAAACCGTAGCCAATAAAGCTTCACCGGTGTCATATACACCGGTATACTCCCATTCTTCCCGTACTTCGATGCTCCGATCACCAAGCGTTTTGGCTCTTCGCGCTTCTGAAACCGCCACCTTTCAAGCCCCGCTTCCAACGGAACCTTCTCCTTTTTAACAGTTAGCAAGTCGCTTTATTTCTTTCTCGACCTCCAACCCACAATGGACTGGTCAACAATTCATTTTTGCCACTCTTTATTTTCTTTATTTCTCTCTCTATATATATATATATAAGCAAGCGTTGTTGAACATCACATAACTTTCACGTTCGTATATATCCTCGTGAGGTTCTCTAACCGTCGAGCCATCTTTCTGGTTTCAGGTGTCAATCCGTGTAGTACTTTTCCGATAGTTCTTAATTCGAAACCTTTTTTGAGCGCTTTTGACTTTCGTAGTCGTCTTCACGATTAAGGTTTAAGCGGTCGAAAAAATGGCCGAATAAAGAACTATCCGTATAGTAACCAGAAATATGCCTCGACGGTTTGAGAACCACACGAGGAATATATACAAACGCGAAAGTTCCGTGATGTTCAACAACGCTTGCTTAGATAATGACTTGCTGCCTAAGTATACATATATATATATATATATATATATATATATATTTGTAAGTAACGGATACATTTTATTAGACAGACGAACAACACAGGTAAGGGAATTTTTTTTGTTTTTTTTTAATAACAAATATAAGTTAGCAAAACATTTATATGGAACAAAACGTAGATTTAGTATAAGGAACGTTTATGTTTTTGTCTTTTAAGGGAAGTGGGGTCTGATCATCTCTGCTGGGAAGCCATACAATTAAATACTGTCTTGTTTTTAAATTCCCGAAACAGTTTTTCATTGTAAACAACTGATGATCCCTTAAAATAGTGTTAGAAACAAACTAATATAATAACTGTAAAAAATAAATTGACTTACATGAGTGATTTTCCACTGAAAGACTTCGGACTAAAAGTTTAAAAAAAATTTTTTTTTTAATATAGTATTAATAGTGTAGAAACTACCGAGACTATATATATATATATATATATATATATATATATATATATATATATATATATATATATATATATATATATATACGCAGCTTTTGTTATTTTTACTGGCGATAGAACACTTGTGTGTTTTTTTTAGTATTTTTCCGCTACCTAAGCGGTTAAGAATATGCAGAGTATTGCATTCAATCGCCCTTAATCAGACGTATCATCAATTTACTCATTTTTCATATATGCTTATTAATTATTACGTACATAAAAGTAATTCATATACACGTGTTTCTGGTTATAAGCCGTTATCAGCTTGGCTACCCTGGGCATTGATCGATCTCTCGATGTAAGGCAATATCATTGAAAAAGCTGCACCATTTCTCGTATGAGCTAATGTGGGGTAGTTATTCAGAGAGGATCTTGTTTGGGCTTTTGATAATATGTTATTTTGACTATTTCGTGTTCAACCACAGTAAAAACAATAAACACGCTGCGTAACATGATAGGCGATTAAAACTCGTACATATATCGGGCAAAACGTCCTGGTCAGATTTTGAAAATTAACATCGAGGGTTCGATCCTTGCTCTAGGGTGGTCATGATTATGACGGATAATAACCATAAACACGTGCCCATGAATTTCGTTTATGTACGTAATATAAATTTATAAAAACTAATTTATAACATATATATATATATATATATATATATATATATATATATATATATATATATATATATATATAGGGCCTGTGGACGAGTGGTTATAGCACTTGTCTTTGGGCTGGACGACCCGGGTCCGATCCCACTCACGGCATGCGAATTTTCGGGTCTGAAAACTCCCTCTGTCCACCCAGCAGTAAATGGGTACCTGACTAAAACTCAGGGAAGGTTCAAGGCAGCGGAAAGAGAGTGATGGGCTCCGCCTTCCATATGCTGTTTCCTAGACACGGTGATTCTTAACAAATCACCGCCGCTACGGTCATGGCCAGTGTGCGATGTCGGCAACGACACTCGTGCGCGTCCAGGCTATGCGATCTTTATATATATATATATATATATATATATATATATATATATATATATATATATATATATATATATATATATATATATGATTGTAGGGATGAGTTTCGTATTCCCTATAATCGGTTCTGTTCGAGTGTTATAAAGAACATACAAAAAAGACTCGCCATGATAATATTTGTTTACGCTTGGCGATCTGACTCGAGTGTTGTTTGTCAGTATCGACGAGGGACATCGTTTAGTTTGCTTATTTTCCTAGAAGGAGGCTTCCCATCACAACATCAATTAAATACAAGATCAAACGAACGAAAGCAAATATCTCAATAGCAGCGCCCTAATTTTCAGTAACTTACTAAACGCTTAGATCTAAAAGCAACAATCGCTATATTGATGATCGCTTAACTAAACCACTTAGTATGTTGGTACTATTATCTTTTTTTCGATTTATTTATTTTATTTATATGATATAAGAATAAACACTAAACGTAAAACGAAATCTTATAACAGACATTGACAATGGATAATCTCTTTTAGAAGACCTGTGTAAGTACTCTATAGGGAAGCAAAGGTTGCACAATACCAACCTTTTAAACTAGTATTACTTTAGCCAAGTGGTAAGGACATGAAGATAACGATGTAAAGCAATGCCGGGATAAGCAGAGATTTTAGTGCACAACCAATACTAAAAAACACACAATAAAAGGTAGTGTATATTTTCTCCGGTAGCTAAGTGGTTAACGACGTGCACTGAGAATCTGGGTGTGCCCGGTTCGAATCCAGTTCGTTCCACATATACATTTTAATCATACTCACACCTGACTTTGTGGCAAACCTCTTTAAAAGGAGGTAAATAAAATACTTACTCCGGAGAGGTGTGCGACATCGTTGAGATAGCAACTTCCGCCCAGGATATCGGTTGTTCGGTCTGTGTCAACACATGTGTGGATTAACAGGTTTTACTGAAGTATTTTTTTAAAGGCAATTCAGGGATGATCTTTTTGCATGGAGATTTCATAATTCTTCCAAATACAGGATCAAATGCTAACCTCTTTTGTACTTGCAAGTTTACAGTTATTTAACTAAAACCGGTTTGCTAACGTGATTATAACGTATACATTTGAGATATTATTCTATAAGAATATTTAATTCATAACTTTAAGGAAAATGCACGCATTCATATCTTTTCTATTGGTATTCTCATAGGTATTTGTGAAAGTGGAGCAATAGCCCTGACAGAGATCGAACCAGGCACGCCAAACATAGTGTCCGTGTCCGTAACCACTACACAACACTAATTTTTATTTGATTACATATGAAAATAAAAATAACTTTTTATGGTGATCGTGTTTCATGTATTAACATCTGTGGTTGATTTTGTATTGTGTGTTCAGCTGTTTCATGTATACTTGTTTTCGACGATCCTATTATCTTGACGTTTATTTCAATTTTGCATGGATTTAAAAGCGGCAAAACAACCAGGAACATATACTTTGATATGTAGGACTTATCAGCGTGTAAATTGGTGGAAATGACCAACGGCAATTACATGTTTGTCTTTATTTCTAAACGTCCATGATAACGCTGACACGTCGTTTTCCGTAAAATATCTAAAGGCAAGCTACGTTGAGCCTTTATCAGTGATAATAATGTTCCCACTTGGAAATCCTAGAATGTCTAGGTCTTTTATTGCTAATTTTCTCCTGTCAGTCGTATTACTTGTCAATGTAGCTGCTTCTCTTCAACATATTCTTTTGTTGTTCCACTATTTCTAGTTTCGATCAACACTGTATTGGTCATAAAGATAAATGGATACTCATACGTTGCTAGTAAGGGTTTAGTTGTATTTCTAATCTGGAGAGCAACGTTGCATGGAGGAAATCAATGATGGTATTCTTTCATTTGAAGAACTGCAGATGAGACTTTTTTTCTAGCGATTGTACAGAATAGTTAGCAAACAAAAGGGGGATAAACACGTATTTACAACAAATAGTTATACCTAACGCAAGAAAATGTAATCTTCTGTCGACCCGCGTAGTCTTTAACATATGTAACTATCTTTAATTATTTGCCCTTTCAGATGTTATATTGTTCCAGAAATGACTTCTAAAAATAATCACTAGTCAGATATCTAATATTCGATCAATCTGTATATGCTTAACTTACTGAAACTGTTTTTAAGTAGTTCGTTTAAAAAAATACTTTACACTATACAGAACCAAGTCTCGGCAAAATAGTCGTCCATCTTAAAAGGCACACTGGCTTGATTAAGTTTACGTGACGCTAACAAATAACAATAAGTATACACACGATAAAATGATATAGATGAGTAGAAAAGTAACTTTTGTTGCATTTGGTAACACTTATTGGTTGTCTATTTGTTTTTTTTGTTCACCGTTATTTCTTGTTAACTATACTGAACAATCAGTTTTTTTTTATATATCTACCCAGGCACTGTCAGTTCTCCGAGTTTTCTTAGTATATTATTCCCATACTTCTCGGGTAGTTTACGAAGTACTATTTTATTTCAACTTAAATATGTCAATCGGTGCTTGTTCGGTTTATTAATACAACCGAGGTCGTCATATTCTGACCGAATAATATATTTGTTTATGCTTTTTATGTTGTTAATATCTTAATAAGGTCGATGGCACGAACGTCGTAGGGAAGTGATTTTTAAAATCTATGTATTAACATAAGATTAATACGTGGGATCAAAATGTATAAATATCAGCGAGAGATGATGCATGTATATTTCATTTTTCTTTAACTATTAATTTCAAATCCTTGGCCTGAGATAAAAATCGAAAAAGAGAAGGATAGAAGCAAAGAGGAAACGAGAGACGAGGAAAGGACATGAAACATAGAACTTATGTGAGGTATGTCAAAACAAATGCTGGATCAACTTGCTACTCCCCCCTTCATTATTTTTTATGATTTCCAAATGGCTCTTCATCCGCGCATTTTATAACATCACATACAGAAGTCTCTTGAGAAAAAATATCAGATTTGTAGAGTGTTCAATACAATTTTTGTACAATTTATTCATGTAAACAAAATATAGTAATTCTGAGATTTCGTTTTTCACTCCGGTCCGCGATCTCCTTTCAAAAGTCTCATCTGGTCCTCAAATACAGGTACGTGTTGAACTTCGAAATATATCATTTGTGTAAATAACGGAAAATCGTTCAAATTATCAGCGGCATCATGGCGGCCATTTTATTATTTAGTTTTTCAAAGAATTCTGATTTCATTTTTTAATGTGAAATGCACTACATACATACATACATACATACAGACAGACAGACAGACAGACAGACAGACAGATATGCATACATTCATACATTCATACATGCATATATACATTCAATGTTCCATTGAAAATGTTGCTGCCTGTTAAGAATGATTTCATGAGATGAAAACAAGTTATAATTATACGCTGTCGTGACATGTTTTGAGGCGAGGTAGAATGAGGACATTTTTCTGAACGGTTGAGCATGTCTATTTACCAAAAAATACTCATGTCTAAAAGTACTGGCAGGCAATATATTATTTTTACGTACATATTTCAAATGGTTATCTTAACATTCCAACAAACACTACATGCCCAAACATTACACCGGGTGTCATGCTCGTAATGGATAATCGTCAGATGTTAAGCTCATGTGGTTGTGTTGTTTAATTTAAATGAAATATAAACTACAGCAGAACTAACATTCGACAATTGTTCTTAAAAACTACGAACATATATATATATATATATATATATATATATATATATATATATATATATAAAACATTAAACTAAAAGTATACTTTAGTAGATAGAACCTATAGTGAAATGGTTTAAGCTCAATATGCGAGATAGATCAATTATAAAGATAAATGAAAGAGGATAGATAAACATGTACGAAACCCATATTTTTTACACGCACATTCTCATTGTCCATTGCTAATATTTTTAAAATTTTGAACTTTGGCTTTTCCACTGCTAACTTATCCATCTATGTAATTCCTCTGATGATAAGATTTTAATCTTTGGAAAGCCATGGTTTAAGGAAATAGAAATAAACATGTTTTTTTACCGAGTACGCCTTGCATTGAACAATCGAAGTTGAAATAGATTTCTCATTAGTACATTTTTATTCCTCTTCTTTCATTTATCTTATATATATATATATATATATATATATATATATATATATATATATATATATACATATATGTATGTATATATATATATATATATTATAATATAAAATGAAGTAATAAAATAAGGTGTCAATCAAATTTTATTAGAATCTAAAGTTCAAGCAAAGTATCTTAAAGTCCTTAGCTCATGAGTTTTCAAAGATAATTCTTCTCTTCAGATGGCCCATTACCGCAGTCTTTCCTGATTATGTTTTTCAAATTGTATGACCTGGATGTATTGTATGGATTCAACAAAAAAGTATGTTTTTGGGTTGATATATTTGATGTTATGTATTTTTATGTATTTGTGTATATATTTTTTATATATTTTCAAAGCTTAATTTTATTACCAGTAGTGTTATAACTGCGGTAATGGTCCTCTGAAAAGAAGAATTATCTTTGAAAACTCATGAGTTAAGGACTTTAAGATACTTTGCTTGAACTTTGAATTCTAATAACATTTGATTGACACCTTATTTTAGTACTTCATTTTATATTATAATATTAATGATCTATCCAGTATATTGAGCTTCAGTTTGCATCCGGATGTTTCACTAATTATACGATATTAGTTGACGCTTATATCTTTTGTTGGATTGCTTCACACATATATATATATATATATATATATATATATATATATATATATATATATATATATATGTATTAATGATACACATGACTTCCGTTTAGTCTTGAGAAAAATGTATACCATCTGTAAAGGTAATTGGTTAGCAACGGTGGCGCAATCTCAAGCAGCACCTCCACTGAATCATCAATGCTCGATTCCAGTGACAAGGATAAGTCTGTCAATGTTTGGATAAGCGGAGATCACATACAGGACCTGGCAGTACCAAACGGTCACCCATTTAGTAATGGCTAGCCTCAACATTGCTTAACTTCGATGCTCTAACGGGTACCAGTGTCCTAACGTGGTTATGATGTATTAGGAGTTTTGAGGCTGCCGAAAGTTCACTTTTTACTCTCTTTATAGGCACAACCTTTTATTTAAAAATGCTTATATTTGCATTAAATTTAATTCATAGTCACTAGACACCGATTAAGTAAGATTCCCGGATCTTCAATCTATTCTAAAGGTCCCTTCACTTTTAAATTTTTAGATATTTTCTAGAATCGAAACCATATAATTGATTTAGATCAAAATGCCAATAAGGATTCCAGACACAATCATGTCGCGCATGAAAAGAGACCCCGCACTTATCTCCGGTGGGCTTTCCCGAGGCCACAACACCCATGGACCAGGTCGCGACTAATTGACTGGTTGTGTGAGCTCATTGACACCAAACAAGCAGCCGTCTTGCCCAACCCATTCTATAACAAAACAAACATGTCATTACAAAAAAGAACTGCCCCCCCCTAAGAAAACACATTCTCCCTTTTTTTCAGTAGTCCCTTATGTCTACAGTGGCGGCCTGCCTTGTTTGGGGTGAACTACGTTAAAAAATAAACATAACACTTTTATATAATCGTCCTCAAGGGATATAATAGTGGTGCAAATTCATTGTATATGCTTTAAGATGGGTATTGTTCTACTTGACTATATATAAGTTTTTTCTGTGTTTCTGTATTATAAGGGCACATGAAATCTACATCTCTAATTAAGAAGAATCTGTTGAAAGTTTGGATAATTCAAACTTTTGTTGTTCTTGTTACTACAATCCATGAGTTATATCCAGAGAATTAAGAAGGAAAATATATTAAAAAAGGGTACTTATGCAGTTAACGTACCGGGCTGAAATAATTACGTTATAATTTAGAACGCCATTTTTAACATGAACCAGTGATACGTTGATTAACTATTATGTTCATAAAATTGTTAGGTGAACATACAGAATACTTAATTAACCCGAACCTCCCCATGTTAAGAATGGCTTTCGATATTATAACGTTATTATTTCAGCCTGGTCCCTAAACTGTATAAGTACCAATTTTAAAATTCATTTTCCTACTAATTCTATGGGATTTCCCTATAAGTTATGCTTACAACAAAAAAAACAGTTAGAATTATCTCCCCTTTTAAACTGACTGTTCTGAAATGAAAATGAAAATGAAAATGAAAATTTCATGTGCCATATAGAAACCCTGGTTTTTCTTTTGTGAAAAATAGTTAGAATAACCGAAGTTGAATATTTTCAGCCACAAATCGGCGGAATAAACAGATTCCGATTTTTAAAAAATATTATTTTAGATGTCTGAAATATGTGATACGCGAGCAACGCCGATAAATTTGATTTTACAGTTTCTAATTTTTACAGTTTCACTCACATCAAAGACTGTCTTTTAAAAAGCTTCTGGGCTTTTAAAACGAGTGTAAAAAGAATTATATGTTCATATTTTATTATTTCTTTTTATATTTGTTGTTTTCTCTGATTTTTGATGCATGCTCAACCATTTTCAATCTGCTTTTATACTCCAAGCAAATCATGTTCTAATTAAGACACGGGATATTGAAAAATAAATAATAAAGAACAAAACTTCGACCAGTTAGAAATTAAAACACAAACAAACAAGAAAGATATTCGATCAATAAACTTGAAGCTAAAAAAATACTAAAGTAAGTGAGCTTTGTAAGATTGCCTTCAAATAATTTTTAACACGGACCATAATAGATTTTAAATATGAGAAAAGTAACACCTGGCCAATATTTGGAGAACACATTCTGCTAATATCAAAGTAAACACTACGATATTGCTCCTATTAACATACCGGAGTGCTCATACGGACATCCCCAGTGACTGCATACTGACAATAGATTCTGTTTCTGAGTCAAAAGCGCGTAATAATAATAAATGATGGCGTTTCTGAATCAAGAATGTTATTTAATAAATATTTGCTATTCTAAATCAAAAGCGCGTAATAATAATTACTGATGGCGTTTCTGAGTCAAAAACGTGTAATCATAATCAGTTGTTGCGTTTCTGAATCCAGAATGTTATCAAATAAATAATGGCGCCTCTATATCAAAAACGCGTAGTAATAATTATAAATGATGGGATTTCTGAATCAACCGCGCGTAAGCATGATAAATGATGGCGTTTCTGAATCAGGAATGTTATCTAATAAATGATGGCGTTTCTGAATCAAGAATGTTATCTAATAAATGATGGCGTTTCTGAATCAAAAGCGCGTAATAATAATAAATTATGGCGTTTGTGAATCAAAAGCGCGTAATCATGATAAATGATGGCGTTTGTGAATCAAAAGCGCGTAATCATAATAAATTATGGCGTTTATGAATCAAAAGCGCGTAATAATAATAAATGATGACGTTTCTAAATCAAAATATCGTAATAATAATAAATGATGGCGTTGTGGATCAAAAGCGCGTAATACTAATAAATGATGGCGTTTCTGAATCAAAAGCGCGTAATCATAATACATGATAGCGTTTCGGAATGAAAAAAGCGCGTAATACTAATAAATGATGACGTTTCTGAATCAAAAGCGCGTAATAATAATAAATGATGGCGTTTGTGAATCAAAAGCGCGTAATACTAATAAATGATAGCGTTTTTAAATCAAAAGCGCGTAATAATAAATGATTGCGTTACTGAATCAATAGCGCGTACTCATTATAAATGATAGCGTTTCTGAATCAAACGTGCGTAATCATAATACATGATAGCGTTTCGGAATCAAAAACGCGTACTAAATAAAAAAAAATCATAACCATAATAAATGATGACGTTTCTGAATCAAACGTGCGTATTCACATCATGTTTTAGATGTTTTAGATAAGGATTGATTATATTTATGATATAAACTATTCTGTCTATATTCTCAGCTTAGTCAGTATTTTCACATATATCCGACCTTCTTCATTCTCAACTTTTCAATCTTAAGAATGTTTATGTCGAACTCTGCAACGTATATGGAATTTCGAACATAAGTTTTTATTAAATGCACGGGCATAGAATTCCCTTGTTTTGTCAGCCATTGATTATTTGCTCAACAATCAAGTACGTGTATTAGTAATGATGTTCAATTGATATTCTTCTGGAAGTTTATGGTTCACTTCTTCAGGCGATAATGAGAAAGAGTATCATAATAAGCAATACTTTTATCCGGTCATGGTTTAAGGAACGAAAACAATCTACTCTTGTATGTTTAATAAATGATTAGTTCAAAATCTCGTATTGGTTTCCGAGATAAAGATTTGCAAGTTCTAAAAATACACCTAAAGAACGTCGCCAGTTACATCGACCGAAGCGTTTTGAAAACAACCACCAAGTTACGAATAGTTGTCCAATTAATACAAATTATACAACTCCGAAAAATCGTCAAACACATATAGATCGACTATTTTAAGTCACGTATGGTTAGTTTTTGCAATCATATTTCTCTCACTCCCGCTATATGTCATATTCTATCTTTATTTTTAACACCCTCATTATGTATCAGTCTCCTTGCATATATTACATCCCATCTCTATATTAAACTATCCCATAACTCTCTCTCGATATATATATATATATATATATATATATATATATATATATATATATATATATATATAATGAAGAAGAATGGAAAGGAATTAGAGAAGCAAAAGTCAAATCATAATTCAATTCAATTGCTCAGAGCAAGGTATATTCCGCAAAAAAGGCAATTTATTCAAGTTAAATTTTCCTTAAGCCAGGCTTTTCAAAGATCAAAATCTTATCATCAGAGGAAGTCGCTGGGATAGATAAGTTGGCAAAGGCCAAGATTTAAAATTTTAAAAAATAAAATAAAAGTTGTAGGGGGAAGAAACACAGGGCAAGATTCTGCCCGAATGCAAGCAATTGTCCGATTGCTAAAAATTCCGGTGTCGAAAAATCCAGCGGAGAGAATGAGATGTAGATAGGTAGGTCGTTAAAAGGCCCGAAAGGTTGTGAGAGAGGAATCAAAGTTAAATTCCAAGAAGCCACAACTTCAGGAGCGGCGAAAATAGAAAATCCAAAGGGTAAAATGTCCAATAAGTGCAGGCAGGCAGGCTCAGAAGAGAGTGAGATGGAAAACATTCGCCATTAACAATACTTCCTGGGCAAAGATGTCAGAGAAAATGCTTTAAAATGGGAAAAAATGTAGCGAAAATATTTTAAAGTTAGCCCGAAGCCTTTGCC
>OY744538.1:89213864-89238864 GCA_963556195.1 Sepiola atlantica | reverse complement strand
ATGACCAGAGAATGACGGACCCTTGTGGTGATTGTTCCTGTATGTTCACAATAGATCCGAAAACCGGGGTGATCCCTAAATACCGCTGAGTGGTAGACTTGTCTCATATATATTGCCCTGCCCTCAACCAACATTAAAAATCCAGTTATTGTTGATTTGATTAAGATAACCGTTGATATGACCGCCCTTTGCTAAGTTCATATAGAGACATATAGGAACAAACATTTTAATAATATTAATAAAATAAGAGAAAGATCCACTTCACAATAGACAAATAATAAGTTTAATTAATTTTATAGTCTTATTGGTCCCCCGATTTATAAAATCAGGAGACCTATGTTTTGAGGCATTTCCGTCCGTCCGTCCGTCCGTCCGTCCGTCCGTGTGTCCGTCAGTCCGTCCGGATTTTTCTCCGCAACCATCCATTGAATTTCTCTGAAATTTTGCATGAAGTTGTAACTTGAAAGTGACATTCTCCGATTTTTGAAAAAAAAATCTGGTTATCCCCCCAGGGGGTCAAAAGGTCCCGAAGTGGCAAAAAATGACATTTTTTGCCCCATAACTTTTCATTCATCCATTCAATTTCTCTAAAACTTGGCCAAAATGTGGAGGCAATTGTTCCTAATAGAAAATAAGTATCGCTGACCTTGGAAAAAATCTGGTTCGCGCCTCTAGGGGGTCAAAAGCCCCCTAAAATGGCAAAAAATTACCCTTTTTTCCCATAACGTTTGATCCATTCATTCAATTTTTCTGAAACTTGGCCAAGATGTAGAGGCAATTGTTCTGGATATAAAATGAGCATATTTGACCTAAGAAAAATTCTGGTTCTCGCCTCAGAGGGTCAAAGGGGGGGGGTAAAAAATGCCCCAAATTTCCCCAATTCATTGCATTTTACACTCGCCAAATCGAGTCACATAGAGAGGGGGACCACGCATGCGCGGCTTGTTAATTATTTGGTATTTGCAGATTTCGTTATGCAAAGTATTTTTAATTAGAAATAAATTACACTTAAAAAAAAAAACGACAATGTTTAATCATTATCGAAATAGGTCTTTGCGAAAATCACCACTATACAAGTAAGTCACTTATAAACAACATAATCACGTGGAAACACCGGCCCACGTTAGATATCTGATGTTACGTTACGGTACGTTACGTTACGTTACGTTACGTATGGGTGGCCATTTGGGAATACCTGGTGCTGTATTTTGGCCTTGAGAAGACATGGTCTCCATCAGGTTCTAGCATGCCAACTGAAATGTTATGACAGAAAAAATAGCATTTCTTCTTGATGATGTCCCTTCACGTTATGGGATATGGATGAATGGTCACTCTAAATAGTATAGCTAAAGACGGTGGTATATTTTGAATTCATGTTTAAAATAGTTACTCGTCTGGGTTTACTTAAAGAAAGGTTATCATTTTATTTTGAATTTCAAATTTCGTTCAGTTACGCAATACAACAATCTTATTTTTTTAGAAATGTCTTTTAATGCTATACTGTAATCGTCTGACTTTGTATTTTAAAGCAGAGAATAATTCTATCATTATATCCTATTAATACATCTTGGAATTCGAAACAAATGTTTGTCTTCAGGTTTTGAGTACATATAGCATTAAATATAGCAATCTTATCGTAACTCGAATTTAATACATTCTCTCTAGCAAGATAGTCAATTCTTCACATTGAACATTTTCTGGGCTCTTCATATTGATTCAATCAACGTCCAGTTTGGTACCAAAATCGATAGCAATATTCGAAAATAGGACAATTTGCAAACTGAAACATATCGCAATGGCATTTCTAAAGTAAAATGTTCTTAAAGTCAATCATTGGTATCTGCAGTTATCTCAAGGTGTTGAAAGAATATGTTGTATTTTTACAGATTTTACCATCAGCGGTGCCAACATCCCAACCAATAGAACCATGGACACACCCAGCATATAATATCAATCGCACTTCCACTCTTTCTCTTTCCACCTCCAACTTTTCTCTCTAGCATATAGTGTATATGTATACACACACACACACACACATATATATATATATATATATATATATATATATATATATATATATGAAGGTTTATAACTAAAAGATCACTTTTAGGGCATTATACCTATTGTGAGATGAGGACAGCTCAATTTTGAAAGAGAAGAAGAAGAAATATTTTTATTTACTCAAACTGAAGATATTGATCGGTTTCCATTTACAGGTCTAACTATTTTACATTGACTCACCTTATATATATATATATATATATATATATATATATATATATATATATATATATATATATATATATATATATATATATATATACAGTGTGATTCATAAGTGACTTAGCTACTTAAAATGATTACCATATGAAGCACAAACATACTATGAACTTTTGTTGATTTTTATCGTACACTCTAATTACTGCTATTTGTTATTTTAATTTGTTCGTTTATATATTTGTTTGTATATATATTTATTTTTATTTATTTACATTTGTGTAAATCATCATATGTGCTTTTTTTCAGGCAGTATGTCATTTACAATTGAAGAGCGAATATTCTTATTCATATGGCCAAATTTGATGAATCCCCCACACTTGTTGAAAGACAATGGAAACGTGATGTGAACAGAAAGCCTCCTTTGCACAACACCATGCGCGCAATTTTTTTAAAAATCAAGGAAACTAGAAGCGTCCAAGATGCTCAAAAACCAGGTGCTCCGAAACGTAATGATGCAAAAGAAGAAGAAATCAAAACCTTGTTTGAAACAAAACCTTCAACATCAATTCGCCAGGCTGCTCAAGTGTTATCGACATCATATAGCTGCGTTCAACGAACCTTTCAAGCTGTTGGGCTAAAGAATTTTCATGTCCAAACATTTAAAAAATAAATAGCTAAGTGACTTATGAATCACCGTATATATATATATATATATATATATATATATAGAGAGAGAGAGAGAGAGAGAGAGAGAGTGAGAGAAAGAGAGAGAACGCGCGAGAGAGAGAGAGAGAGTAAGATAATAATTTAAAGATATAAATACTATCTTTAACCAGTAGACTATCAGGATAAAGACAAAGCTCAATATAGTGTATAGAGCAATGATATTAATTGGATGACATAATAAAATGAGAAATTAATCAGATTTTACTAAAGTTCAAAATCAAAGATTGACTGTATAAGTTTAACAAAAAAGTGTGTTTTTGGCCAATATATTTGATGTTTTATATATATTTATATATTTATTTATATAATTTTATGTATTTTAAAAGCTTAATGTTTATTACCTGCAGTAAAGTCATTGCGAGAATGGTCCTCTAAGGAGTAGTTTGTATTTGAAAACTCATGAGTTAAGGATAATGTATAACTCCTTGTTTTTGAACTTTAATCAAATCTTATTTATATATATATATATATATATATATATATATATATATATTTAAATAATTATTATTATAATAACTATTATATATTCTTATATCGTTAGCAATTTATTTAAACTATAGTAAATTCACACAAGTATATGGTTTTACGTGTTAAAATAAGTTTGACATCATATAACAGCAAATACATAAGGAAGAGGCTGATATTCGCCCAATGAGAAAAAACTCGAATAATTATTGAAACTTGTTTTTCTATATATTAACTGATCTTTTCATAAACTTACAAGTTCTTTCCATCTGATAAATTGTCAATTAGGCTAAAACAACAACGGAAATGAATCGATGACCTTTGAACGAGCCCAGGTGTGTTAGGTCGACGAGTTCATTTCGGAGTATGACATCGTAAAAAAACGACACGGTAATCTTTAAAAGTGTCAGGCGCACGAGGACAGAAGAAGAAGGCACCTGGAGTGCAAAGTCAGAAATTAAAACGGCGGTTTTTAATAAAGGAAGAATGAGCGCTTACGTAGCAGAGATCAAGTTGGGAGGATATGGAGAAAAACTTGTCGTGGGTCAGCCCCGAAGAAAGGTACCCCTACCACGGCTGAACTGCCGTAAACAACTGGTATAATGGCATAAAAATGTACTTATGAAATAAACAAATTTAAGTGCAAACTATCTTGAAGAATAACTTAGTTTGTTGTCATATATTTTCATATGTTTCTAAACTAAATATATATATATATATATATATATATATATATATATATATATATGTGTGTGTGTGTATATATATATTTATATATAGAGATAGAAGAAAAAAGAGTGATAAATATGCGACGATTGTCCACATTTATTTCAAATTTCAATTGTTCAATGCAAGGTGTATTCAGTAATAAACTAGTGTTTATTATTCTTTCCTTAAGCCAAGGCTTTTCAAAGATCGAGATCTTATCATCAGAGGAGAAATACAGATAGATAAGTTGGCTTTCGAAAAAACCAAAGTTCAAATATTTGAAAAATATGAAAATTATTATTAAAACAGTTATTATATATATATATATATATATATATATATATATATATATATATATATATATATATTTATATATATTAAATTAGAAGTGTTCATATTTTCTAAACATTTTTTTAAGAACGTAATAATAATAATTGAGGCTAAAATCATTGAAAGCATGTTCAGATGCGTTATTTATTAATACAAAATGAACACATTTATATATTTATATATATGAATATATATACATGCATATATATATACATATATATAGTATAATTACTTCCTTTAGTCAGATATTATTTTCTACATATATGCACATGTGTTTTAACTGGTTTTTTTTTCAAAATCTATCTCTCGACTATTGTCAACTAAACTAGGAGGAATAGGATAATTTCATTGTTGTATAGCATTTTGCTTAAAAGTGGAGAAGGATGGGGAATAGTGGAAGAGTAAAGGTATGTATCCGCTCAGAAACAAACCCTCGGAAAGTAAACATTTATCTTCTATTATGATTTTATAAATCGAGATGAAAGGAATAAAACAAATACTCCATGAACTAAATGAACAATTATTTCAAAAGAATATGGAAAAGTGAATTATAAGTCAAATATGAAAATACATTTTAAGGAGATAAAATCATGGCAATAATTCCCACCAGCACCTGCTTCTTCGATAACCGTTGCAAATAAGTTTACCATTTATATCCGGCGGATAACGACCGGTGGCTTTAACTAGAATGTGAGTAGAAATAAACCCCATCCTCCTCACAGGGTACTAGTAGCCTCCGTGTCATTCCAGTTGAGATCTGAATGGTGATCTCACTCATCGGTCTATCCAGTATCCTTGTTTATCACGACTATTTGGTTGTGATAACACCTGACGCTTGTTCCGCCATTTTTTCGGGGAATGATGACATTATTATTATTATTATTATTATTATTATTATTATTATTATTATTATTATTATTATTATTATTATTATTATTATTATTATTATTATTATTATTATTATTATTACATTTAACCTTACCAAATCCCCTATTTTATCGATCGATTGCGGACTATTTATTAAGGAAGTAAACATATGCGAAAGAAATTATATTACACATGATTTATATACAAAATATATCTATTTCAATATATCAGTAACCTCAAATAGAAAAAACCCATTTGAAACAATATAAATGTAGTCGGCATTAAACATTTCAAAAGTGTTGATGTGCCGTAAAACAAATCAATTAATCAATAAATAAATATATAAATAAATAAATAAATCCTCTATCGGGCTAGAAAACGTCTTACATTTCTCGTGCATTGTGTTACTTATTTGTATAATTATTATTATTTACTCACTAGGAGTTATCACACTGGTCATCGTCAGTGATCGCCCACTGCCAACAACCTGTGGTATTCCCTGGAGTCTGAGTGACAACAAGTCTCCTCAGACTTCCAGTATGCTCCACCTCTTTTCGTTCATCACCGCTGATGACCTTGCGGTATCGCAACAGCCACCTACCACCGATTTCCCGCTGGTAAGGGCCATTGGTCCCCTCTGGGGCCCGAGTGGCAACAAGCCTCCCCAAGGTCCCAGAGCTGTCCGCGCTCTTCCAGTGGAGGTCTGGTTTGCGCTTTCCCTCCTCGACCCTCTGTCCATAATTTTCGTGGCGTCAGCCTATACTTGCGCCTCTCTCGTGCGGTTGTATTTTCCCGGTTCTGTTGTCTTGTGCTTCCATGTGTTTGTTCCAATTCGTTGCTTATGTGGGTTGGTTTCCGCATTCGAGGACATTTCTCAGGATTGTAGCTGTTTTGATCATTACTGTCCTTTGTATGGTCTCAGTTATCCCTTTGATTCCTATTTCTCCTAGTCTTTTCTCCATGTTTTGGGGGACTGTTCCTAGTGCTCCTATGATTATTGGTGTTATACTGACTTTCTTCATATTCCATATTCCTTTCAATTCTCTGGCAAGTTCAGTATATTTGCTTCTTTTTTTCGTCTCTTTGGTCTTCACTCTGTGGTCTGCTGGAACGGCAAATCTACGATTTTGCAGGTTTTTTCTTTCTTGTTGATTATTATTATATCAGGTCTCCTTGCTGTTATGGGTTTGTCTGTTTGTACATTCATATCCCATATGATTTTGTGTTTTTCGTTTTCTAGTACAGTTTCTGGTTTGTGTTTGTACCGTTTTTTTGCATATTCGAAATTCAGTTGTTTGCACATTTCCCGGTGTACTTCTTTCCCCATGCTATCATGTCTGTTCTTGTATTCCCTTTGTGCTAGCTTGCTGCATTCACTTATATGATTTATCGTTTCGTCTCTTTGTCCACACAGTCGGCATTTGCTGTTTTCCTGGGTTTTATCTATCTTTGCTTTAATAAAGTTTGTCCTAATCGCGTTGTTCTGTGCGGCCGTCAGCAGAGATTCCGTTTCTCTGTTCAGGTGTCCTTTTCTTAGCCATGCCCAGCTGTTTTCATTGGCTTCATCGCTTGTGAGTCTTATGAAGCGTCCATGTAGTTGTTTTTCTTCCCACTTTTCCTTTCTTGTCTTTTTGTTTCTGGGTTCAGTACTTCCGGGGTTGTTTGTTGGGCTGGTGTCTCTTGCTGTGGTGATCAGTCTTTCCGTGTTCTGGGTTACATATTTCTCCAGCTCTTTTTTGGTGTCTTCCACACAGTCTTCTATACTTACCAGTCCTCTACCTCCTTCATTTCTTTTCACGTAGAGTCTGTCCGTGTCGTCTTTTGGGTGCAAAGCATTGTGCATAGTCATTAGTTTTCTTGTTCTTTGGTCAAGGTGCTTGAGTTCTTCTTTGGTCCAGCCTATGAATGGTCCAGAGTATCTTATTAGTGATACAGCCCATGTGTTTATCCCTTTTACTAGGTTTCTGCAATATAGTTTAGTTTCTAAGAGTTTCCTTGTTCTTCGTAGATATTCTTTTCCAATCTTCTCTTTCATTTCTGTATATTTGATTGTGTCTGCTTCCAGAACTCCCAGGTATTTGTAGCTTACATGTTCTCCTAGCGCCCTCATCTCCTCTTGGTTGGGGAGTTCTATACCTTCTGTCGTCTCCAGTTTTCCTTTTTTGATCTCTAGCAGTGCACATTTTTCTATTCCAAACTCCATTTGGATATCCTGGCTGAATATCCTGGTTGTGTTTATCAGCTTTTCCAGTTCTTTTTTGTTTTTTGCAAACAGTTTAAGGTCATCCATGTACATCAGGTGGTTTATTCTTTGTTCTGTATCCGTAAACCTGTATCCGGCATCACACTTTCTGAGTATGTAGTTGAGTGGCATCATGGCTATTATAAACAGTAGTGGTGATAGGGAGTCTCCTTGAAAAATGCCTCTCTGTATTTTTATCTCAGACAGGTATTGTCCTCCGGCTGTCAGTTTTAGTCTCCATGTTTCCATTGCTTTCTGGATGAGATTAATAATCCTTTCTGGTATCTTGTATATCTTTAAGCATTCAATTATCCATGTCTGGGGGATTCTGTCGTAGGCTTTCTTGTTGTTGTTGTTGTAGTAGTAGTAGTAGTAGTAGTAGTAGTAGTAGTAGTAGTAGTAGTAGTATTTAATGAGTATTATTATTATTATTATTATTTAATGAGTATTATTATTATTATTATTATTATTTAATAAGTATTATTATTATTATTATTATTTAATAAGTATTATTATTATTATTACTATTATTATCATTGTTATTATTATTATAATTATTATTTAATAAGTATTATTATTATTATTTAATAAGTATTATTATTATTATTATTTAATAAGTATTATTATTATTTAATAAGTATTATTATTATTATTATTATTTAATAAGTATTATTATTATTATTACTATTATTATTATCATTATTATTATTATAATTATTATTTAATAAGTATTATTATTATTACTATTATTATTATCATTATTATTATTATTATAATTATTATTTAATAAGTATTATTATTATTACTATTATTATTATTATTAACATTATTATTATTATTATTATTATTATAAGTATTATTTCATCAGTATTATTATTATTATTACTATTATTATTATCATTATTATTATTATTATTATCATTATTACTATTATTATCATTATTACTATTATTATTATTATTTAATAAGTATTATTATTATCATTATTATTATTATTATTATTATTATTATTTAATTACTATTATTAGTATCATTATTATTATAGTATTTTGTATAGTAGTAGTAGTAGTATTTTAAAATATTTTACATTGAAATAAAATGTGCTGACTTTATTGATTTAACAATAGTTTTGTATATTTACATATGTTGAATACACACACATAAAAACAAACACCCACACATATACCGTCATAAAATGTTATTTAAATATTTATGAATTATGTATTTCTGTTTATTATCATAATCTTGTCAAGTAGATGCAAAGTGTCCATCTCTATTGTTTGATGTAATCCTACCCTTTTAATAGAAGACTATGTTCAGATTCTTTGGTGTGTATCCCAATTAGCATGAAAAGAAAGTTCGATGTGATAACCTATAATTCTTCAAGAAAAGTGTCTTCATTTTAAAGTGACTTTCTAAAACAACTATGGCGCCATCGCCCAAGGCTAAGTAAAGTATTCGTTTTTTATATCGGTAAATATTCAAAAATATCGAGACACTTTGAATTTACATTAATTTTACTCGTAAATATGTATATATATATATATATATATATATATATATATATATATATATATATATATAGTATGTTATGGCAATTAAGCTACACAGAGGCTTGCGCGTTTCATTCCCAGAGGAAATCGTCAGGCTAAAGTGCATGGAGTTAGTTTTGCCGGGTGGTTTATATACACATCTAGCAAGTTAACCAATCAGACTGTTTGTTGTTATCTTAGCCAATCGTTGGATGTCTCACAGACAAAGGTTCCGTTAATTTTACTTCCTATTCCCTATTCTATTGTTCAAATAAAATAAAGCAAAATCAACTAAACCTTTATATATATATATGTATGTACATATATATATTATAGATATATATATATATATATATATATATATATATATATATATATACAAGTAAAAGATGAAAATAAAGATTGTAAAAATACGATATCTATTACATAACCAGTTGCTTTAAACGTGGTGTTTTTTAATGAAAAAAAGAATTCCTTCGTTAAGCCATGGCTTGTCAAAGAAGGAAATTCTTTCGTCAGATAATTCGGTAAGGGCAATTACCAAATATTCATAATTTTTAAAGATATAAAGATAGCATAAGATAAAGACAAATATAAAAAATGTCCAATGCAAAGAGAAAAGGTTGAACATATAAACAAAAGTTTCCCGTTGAAGGCGTCATGAAAATGGTAGCAGCACTTTCAAAAAAGGTAAATCCAGAGGAAATAAAGGGTAAACAATTGTGAACTTCGTAGAATATTTGGAAAAGCCAAACCATTAAAAGGTCTTAAATTTCAGTTGGAAAAAAATGTAAAAGTTATATATATATATATATATATATATATATATATATAACATCATGTATATATAAAAATATGACATCTTATATATATATATATATATATATATATATATGTACTATTTTGTATATAGCTATATAGATATTTATGTAACATCTTGTATATATATAACATATTGCACATATATAACATATTATATATATATATATATATATATATATATATACATATATATATATAACATCATGCATGTATACATAACACCATGCATATATGAATATAACATCATGCATATATATATATATATATATATATATATATATATATATATATATATATATATATTACGCTCTATGTTTCTGTTAGATCCAAAGACATCCAACACAGTGTTCAAACATGTAATAATAATGGTATGATTGTGTGTTACTGATTCATCAAATCAACATCATACCACCGGATTCAAGCCAGATGCGGTCTCAGAAAAAGAAACATAATATAACGTTAACAAACGCAATAAAGAATATAAACACAAAAAATAATTTTAAAAAAACGGTGTACGATTTCCCCAGGCAGACACATGACTTTTTCAACTTTTAAATATGGCTGCACAAGCCGGGGTTGTTCTTTCACGTTACATTATTTTTCGCTTTCAAACACTGCACCTGACTGGAACCCGATGGCATTATGTTGTTTTTATCTCATCTTCTTCACACAGCTAATTAATCAATATATGTTTTTATTTGTTTAAATTATTTTTTCTGTTTTTTCTTTCCCCATAACGTCCGGGGACGTCCTCAAGGTGTTAGGCAGATACTCTATCTGTCCTAACTTTTTAGTTGGCATGGGCGAACCTGGTAGTGTCCATATCCTCCCCAGGTCACATATAGCATCTGGTGTTCTGAAATGGTCACCCATTTAGTACTGGCCAGGCAGATACTCTATCTGTCCTAACTTTTTAGTTGGCATGGGCGAACCTGGTAGTGTCCATATCCTCCCCAGGTCACATACAGCATCTGGTGTTCTGAAATGGTCACCCATTTAGTACTGGCCAGGCTGAACGTTGCTTAACTTTGATGATCTAACGGAAACAGGTGTGTAAACGTGATTATGCTGTTTATAGTGATCTATAAGTAACTTACTTTAATAGTGGGGATTTTGTCAAATACCTATGTCAAGAATGATTCAACATTTTCTAATTAAATTACACGTAATATAATCTTAACTTTGATTTCGAGTCGTAGAAATGTATTCGATGAACATAAATACATGAAACAAGAGTAAACACGTCACGATTTGGATTCAAAACAAATGTCTTTTTCTTCTGATAATGTTGTTTACAATTATAGATCAGTTTAAGCACCATGTAGACACTCATTTGTCTAATGTAGTTTTCCATTTTTATGAAAGTCTTAAATAGAACGTCCCAAAAGAGACTAAAAATAAGAAGCTTCAACTTCACGTTTGTAGCAAATGTTCTTTTTAGCCTCAATGGGTTGTATTTTTACATTCGTTTAATTCTCAATTATCGGCAAATTTATTTTTGAAACATCTGCTTCCATTTAGCTGATTGATTAAAGTGTAGTTCTGTATTCTTTTTGATTCTCATTCCATCCACGTTAAGGCAGCTGTTTTTTTCAATTTATATCTAACGTGGTGATCTCCTAAATTTGGATTTGAATTGTTTAAAACATGTTTACTGTATTCGCTACTAAAACGCAAGTCTACTATAAATAATACTTGAGTTAAAACCTAACTGCCTATAATGTTGGTGTGAGAATAAAACTGAACGTTTTTAATCACGATACATATATCTCTAAATATCGAATTGTCCACCCATATATCAATTCGTTTAAGATTGATCTTCAGGAGAAAATTGTAGTATCTGTTCTAATAATAAACTTCATAATTTCTATCCTCGATCAGTGAAGAATTCAAATTCGCACAGTTTGTAATGCGAGTATTTGTGTATATAAAAACTATATTCATATAAATGTGGAACTAGATTTTTAATAATAAAAAAACCAAATCGAGTCTTACGAGGCAAGTAAATAAGTTTGACGACTATAAAGGCATGTCTGTAAATTCTATTATTTCGAAAATGATTGCATTTAATAAAAAGACAAAGAAAAACGATCCGATAGCTAACGATATCAAATCATCGTCGCTGCTTTTTTATCTAGATTGAAATGTTAAAACAGAAGTTGGAGAATCTTGGAAAAAAATAAAATCGAGACAAAACTGAGAATATATGACGAAAACAGAAAGTAAGAAAAATGTAAAAAAAATGGGTAATTGTAAAGAAAGAGTACAGAATATTAAATGCGATGGAATTAGTCGAGAAAAAGACAGTTGTTTACGAGCGAATATGCGGACGCCATTATTGATGCTTGTATCTGTCTGATTTCGGACGAAACACGCATGCGGCTTGCAACCCATGTGTGTTAATTCTACAGTAATGCAACTGAGAGAATTTCATCAAATTATATACCAAGAAATTTTATTTCGTGCTTTACAAAGAATACATTTCAGTTGTATATATATATATATATATATATATATATATATATATATATATATATATATATATATATATATGTGTGTGTGTGTGTGTGTGTGTGTATCTAGGCAGCATCTACTCTTGCAGGCAAGTATTGTTGAATATAAGAGACAACTCATGTCTAGATATCCTTTGGTAGATCCTTTCATTAGTCTGAATCTGGATCTTAGTTTCGGAGGGGAATTGGCTGATGAATTTGCCATAGTTTAGATTTGTGTCCCAAGTACTTTCAGACTCATCAGGGTTCATCTTCAGAAACTAAGATCCTGATTCGGACTATTGAAAGAATCTACCAAAGGATATATAGAAATGAGTCGTATATATATATATATATGTGTATATCTAGGCAGCATCTTCTCTTGCAGGCAAGTATTGTTGAATATAAGAGACAACTCATGTCTAGATATCCTTTGGTAGATCCTTTCATTAGTCTGAATCTGGAACTTAGTTTCGGAGGGGAATTGGCTGATGAATTTGCCATAGTTTAGATTTGTGTCCCAAGTACTTTCAGACTCATCAGGGTTCATCTTCAGGGGAATGAGGTTAATCCGGTGCAGACCACGTGTTAGTATTATATAAAGTTCTGGCGGGAATTATGTAGCTAATTCCACTCCGCAACTAAGATCCTGATTCGGACTATTGAAAGGATCTACCAAAGGATATCTAGACATGAGTTGTCTCTTATATTCAACAATATATATATATATATATATATATATATATATATATATATATATATATATGTGTGTGTGTGTGTGTGTGTGTGTGTGTGTGTGTTTTGCCTGATAAATTCTCTCAGGAATGAAATATTGACGTCTCTATGTCGCTTACTTTCCATTTTCTACTTATATATATATATATATGTGTGTGTACTATGTACTACGAGTTATTCCCCTTTAATTAGGTATCAATACAATGATTTTGTTTATACAAACAAAGCATAGTGATTTATTCTATGTTTCACTTTTTCTTCGATGAAGAAACCGTTCCACGGGGACTTTGTATTAAGTGTTATGTACATTATGTCTGATTCTCAGTTTTACTCCCTTATTTTGTGGAGACATAGTCCTTTCTGTGTTGTTTACGTAAATTTACGTTAGTTTTATTGTCAGTGTTGGTCCTAACTGTCCAACAACTTATTTTTTTTTTAGAACAATTATATTCTCTTTTACATTGCTTCGACCTATTTACGTCACGGACAATGGAATATTCTGCTTTACGATTTTTTATTCACATTTTGATTTTAATTATTATTCATAGTCGATTGGCGGTTTCTAGTCGAGGTTCTAATCTGCGTGTCCCTCTTTACTGTCACAATCTTATAGTATTACAGTAAAATGACCAATATTTAGAAAGAAAAAAAGAAAGTTTCATCTTAAACGAATAATATATTTTGGTAGGGATCTGTAATATAGCCTGCATAGTTTTTTAACAGTCTACTTTATACGAAAACATTGTTTGTTTAGAAAAAAATGAAGAGTCTTGCCGGTTACAATGTAGTATAGAAAAACAAGCAACAATAAAATTAAAGTGAATCGTTAAAGCTCAAATGACCGATTGTGGGGTGTGCATAGACTGCTTTAAAAATATCTGGAATATTATAAACAATTAAACCAGAAAATATGAGTAAATGTTCGGCCGTCAGCCTTAAAATAATATGCAATGTAGAGTTGCAACCATACCAAGGAGAGTGATCAGTCCTTCGAAACGGGTGAATCATGACTGTTGCAGATGTACACAAATATGCCTCCCTAAACACTAAACAATCATTACGCATTAACTGAATGTGTAAAGTTACACACCTCGTTCATTAGTTCTATTTTGGTGCGTTACTTAACCATTTATGGCAAATGTTATTAGATATAACAGTTAGTTTTGAGTATTGGGTGATATTTTTACTGATTAATCACTATTGTCGGTCCAAGCACAACATTTCGATTACCGGTATACCGAGAAAACTTCTATTTCTAACAGAGTTTCATTCTAATAGGTTATTCGTAGAATTTGGTATATTCGGAGTACTGTTCTCATCTTGGGTGTTTTCATCACAGCGTTTCGGCCGATGTAATCTCCGATCTTCTTCAGGTGTACTTTGTCGAACTCCGGAATCTGGACGGAATTTCGAATGGAACCCTTTATTTAATCCACGGGGGTAGCATGCTCTTGTTCCATCTGCCATGACTGGGAAGAAGTCTTCAGTAATTCGCAATTCTTCACCTGAAGAAGGTCGGAGGTTACATCGGCCAAAACGTTGTGATAAAACACCCAAGATGAGAACAGTAGTCCGAATATACCAAATTCTACGTATTATCAACCCTCATCTAAAAAATTCCGAAGTATAATAAGTTCTTATTTGTACAACACAATTCCATCAGGCTGCTTCCCTGCTTACTACAGCATGGTAGACCTCATGTACAATGCCGACTAATACTTGTAATGTCGTCTTCTTTAATAATCAATTACTCCCTATTCGACCATCGTTTTCAATCTTCTCATGATATTGTTCAGCACATCGCATTAACTATTATCCTCAAGCAACTTTTGACCTTGGTAAGTGGTGATTCAATACAGTGTAAAAGAATAAAGATTTTCAGCGCAATGAGAAAAGTTGCAATTTCTAAGAGAATTGATTTCCAAGAATGTCACACCATACTATGGGACTGCTTCTTGCTAACTACAACACTATTTGGATTGGTCGGACTATTGTTCTCATCTTCGGTGTAATTTATACAACGTTTCGGTTGATGTAACTGTAAACTCATATTAATGTATCGACTCGCGAGCTGAAACGAAAGGGCCAAGTAAATCAGCAGCAACACAGGAAGAATGAGACGAAACACGTTGCTCGCTGGACTCGTAAGAACACGTCAACTTTCCGTTCTACACACGGAAGTTCACTCTGATCGCCAAATGAAACCATGCGGCTGATGAAAGTGCGATACATAAGACACTACATTTACCCCCGAGCTTCTTCAGGTTTATCTGCATGGGATTTCGAACGGAACTATTTATTTAGTCCACGGAAGGAACATGCTCTCGTTCCGTCAGCCATGAGCGGGCAGAAGTCCTAAGTAATTCGCAATTGTAAAATAGTGTCACTTAGAATTCTGTCCGTAACATAATGGGTCATTGCGAATAATTCTAGTATGAATTTTGGGAGCATTTACGGCCGATGTAACCTTCGGACCCTCTTCAGGAGCATTTTGTCGATCCAGGGAATATTTCTGTCGAACTCGGTGATCTCTACTGAACTTCGAACGGAACTCTTTATTTAATCCCCGGGGCTAGATTGCAATTTTTTTTTTTTGGGGGGGGGGGTAAAATTTTGTCGATGTTTTTTTTTAACATAAAACAAAGAAAGAAATGAAAATGTTATGCTTTTGAATTAGTTCTTTCCGGAGATCTGACGACCTGACACAGCTGATAAAAATTAATTGTCGTTGCAATAGAACGCGATTATTGTTTTTCTTCGAAATATTGTCGTCTGCTTGCTATAGCCTGCTTGGCGAATGAATGCTGCAACCTGATTGGTTAATAGTTCGTCAGCTCTCGGGCGCTTGCAAGACCTGCCCGATCATTGCCGACGCGAAGTCACGGAAATCTAGCGCGTCAGCTATAAGAGTACCCGAAAAAAATAGCACGGTCCGTAAACTGCAGAAGTACTGAAAAACTAAAGTGTGAAAGACCTTCGGACAGAGAATGCTTCTGATAAAATGCTTAGGTGATGCTAAAAGATGTTATTGCAAACGTTAGCGTGTCGGTCCGACTGACAAAGCCTTTTAAAAGGCAGCTGAAAACGTTGTCAATATTCTTTATTCTTTCTGTGACTCGTTATGTCAAGCTTTTAGCGAGGACGCTTTTAAAGATTTGCGACTATTGTTTTATCCTGTCGTTAATTTATTATATCTACGTCAAATGCCACCGTCTGTTCTCCCCGGGGACATCCATCCTGCTTAAGAGTATATTTTTTTTCATTCTCGCTCTAAATCGTTTCGATCTTAAGCGACAATGCCGATATAAAAAAGATGGACAAATAAAGGAATAGAAAAGTCGAGAGGAAAGACGAGTATAGAATACAAATAGGATTCATGAATCGCCGAAGAGGTAAGAAGCGAAATTCTAGTAAATAAATCAATCAAGATATACACATCAAATTATAAAAAAGTTATACATCACACTACATATGCATTTTGATTTATCAATTTCCCCCGCGCATATGTCGGTTAAGTGAAAAGAATCTAGAAATAATTCAATTGTTTCGGCAGTATGTCAGATAGTGAAAGGGGTTCGTTTAGAGATACTGCTTTTTTTCTTATTGGTTAAGAAAGATCACGTGTCGCTGTAGAAGAGAGGTGCATGTTTGAAATAGTCGACAGTTGAAGTAATATCTTAGTATTTAACAGCAGTGATCTATAGAAGACGGTTTGAATTTTAATTGTCATAATGGATGACATCAAATACTCTGGAATCAATTAAAATTACTTTACACCCTTGCATATCGTCTTGTGCTACCAGATCAGGCTCTCTGTAGATATCCGCTCCCTTACCCAAAATGCACCAAATATTGATGTCCTGTTGTTTCGTTTTCTCTTTGCAAAACTCAATCATGTTGTGCAAAATCCAAAACAAAATGCAACAATTTTCCTTCCCCTTCCTTTTTCCCTCTACCTCCCTTTTCTCCTGCACCTCCCCCTCCCTCACGTCACCCCTTTCACTCAATCAAACACCATTAATATATACTTGAACATACAAAGAACTTGTAGCATAAAAGCGTTTACGAAAATGACCCGATTCGGCATTAAATCACTCAAAAATGTTTGATATGCCTTAAAAGAAAACAACCGAACTAAACACCCTGAATAAATACTTGAACATATAAAAAAACTTGAAGCATCAACTCTTTCACCAAAATAACCCGAAGAGGGTGATATGCCGTAAAAAACACAACAAAAACAAAAAGCAGCCAAACCAAACACCATGAATAAAAACTTGGACAAAAAGAACTTGTAGCATAAAAGCTTTTACCAAAATGACCCGATCAAGAATTAAACAACTCGAAAAGGGTTGATATGCCGTAAAACAAAACAAACGAACAGCACTCCATGAATAAATATTTGAATATATAAAACACTTGAAGCATGAAAATTTTCACCAAAATGACACAATTCGATATTAAATAACTCGAAACGGGTTGATATGCCGTAAAAACACCCAACGGAATCAACCACCATTTATAACTACTTGAACATATAAAAAAAATTAAAGCATGAAATTGTTCACCAAAATGACCGGATTCGGCATTAAATAACTCGAGGAGGGTTGATATGCCGTAAAACAAAACAAGCAAACTGCATATCGTGTTCGGTCATTTATGCACTCGCAAAACATTTTTATGTTAGCAAGCCGATTCTTGTAAGTTCATCGAAGTTTTGCGAATTGGGGCTGGCAAGTACAACACTGGTAAATATTTAAGAATACTAGGCGATACACATAGGAAGACGACGAAACAGTTTTACAAAAAAAAATACTACAGGTACCTTTAACAATTACTTCAGTATAACTTCTTCATTCACACACACATATGTTAGTACGACAGAAAAACGTCTCAGCGGAAGTTTTGTTTTCAATCATGTGAGGAGTATGCTATTAAAAATAATAAGCTCTTGTCTATGCGTTATTTGTGAACCAAGATGAAATCAAAAGTTTTTTTTTACTATTGCTTCTCCATCATAAGCACGGCTTAATACAACGATCAGTGACTAACCTTTACTATTATAATAAATAGACTAGCGAAAATAGACTCTCTGTGGTCGTCTATTTTTGCAAGGCTGTCGCGTTCTTGGGTGGTGAGACACTGATTTTTTTTTGTTTCGGACCAAAAATATTTTTAGTTAAAAAAAAAATTGTCTCCCACCCAAAAAAAAAACAATTTTTTGTTTAAAAGGGAAAACACATATTTAGGAGGAGGGGTTCCCCCCTTAAAAAATTCTAGCGCAAACGTAGACACAACACTATATTGAAGAACCAGTTTTGATACATAGCCTCGTTTTTAGATACTTCATTGCTAAGTAAAAAAGTGACAAAAGCAATTCTTTAGGATAAGTAGTTAAATCAAAATCGTTCCTTTAACTTTGTGACGTTTGCCAAGTCGGTAGAGTGTTGGACACATTCGTGCAAGTTATCTTGTGGCGTTAAGGTTGCGAGTTCAAATCACGACCTCGGCGTCGAAATTATTTATTGTTTATTTAGTTGTTTAGATGTGGCCTAATGTATTTCTTATGTTTACAAAGATTCTAGCTGACTTAATAAATTAAGTAAATAGCATTTACCCTCCCCCACTTACGTTTACAAAAATTATCCAAGACAGACAGACAGAAGGACAGACTGAGAACTACTTGTTATATTATATAAATAAATGGTTTTTTTTTCAACATCATGTCAGGCAAGTTTCACTAAAGCATAAGAAATACAGTTTTGTGTACTTAATAAACAAATAGACACTCATTGTAAATGTATTTTTTCTATTGCAAATTTGTTGCCATGCACCCAATATAACTGCGTTGTTAATAGAAGCACGGCATCAATCATGTACCAACCAATGAATTCTGAGATCAAAGTAGAGAATAATAATCGAGAAGGAATAACACAATTAATTAAACGATCGTGTCAATCTTAGAATTTTAATTATCAGCTTAATTTATAATTAAGAGATTTGGGTTTGGTATTTCTTTTTCCATCATTAAAAACAGTTTTTAAAACAGTTTTTCTAGTTATTAAATGTATAATTCCCTTATTTTATTTTTTTCGTTATTTGTTTAGGGAACTCATAATAAAGCAGATAACACATCGAAATGAGAGCTGGTGGTTACAAGTTCGAATCCAGCCGGTTCCATATAACTACTTTTATATATCGATATTGCCAAGAAATAATCGTTTTGACATATTTATTTTATTAGTACTTAATAATTAATACCGCCAAATTATCTACCGTGAACGTATCATTGTATGCACGTAATTGATCAAAGATGATAATATTACTGCGACAGAACGAGTGTACCGAAAGTGTCAGAGACCCGCACCTGGCCGGAAGAAAAAACGCGATGAATTGTCGAAAATAAAATAATTGTTAATCAATTCGAAATAACATGGAAAGGTTATCCTTATTCAAAGTTTATCTGCAAACGTAAACATCAAGTCGCTTAATAAACGCCATAGGGGCGCGGCTACATTGATAGCACTTAATATTCTCTGCTTTGTCCAAAGTTTACCCGGTAAAAATACTCTGTCTCCTCTTGCTCGTAACGTCACATCAACACGTGTCTTCCTTCCATAAAAACGATTCACTTGCTGAGGGTCAACCGGACCAGTTTCAAACAGAGGGTCGCATTTTTTCCGTATTTTTCAGATTTTTTCAATGTTATTTAGTAGTAATGTGGAAATTATCCAATGTATTTATGTATAACTTGATAAAAGTGCTGACTCACTGAACATGTCCCATGATTCCTTGCCGGATGTACCCGGTCTTGCCCTGAATTCTGTCCGGTTGTATCAGGTCATCCCATAAGTTCTGTCCGGATGCATCAATAACATCATAGGAAGGCTACGTTAAGAGTGTGTAGTGAAACAAGGGTTGCTCAATATAGAACACTATTATGATGTAATGTTCAAACTTCTAACTTAAATCGATTGGTTCTATGTTACCAAATTAAAACACACTATGTATTTTATATATCTTGAGAGTCCCGTTCAGGCGTTTCCCGGTAATCTATTTACTGTAATTATTTTTTTGTTTATTATTCGAATATTTGATTTATATTTTACTTCATAAAAGAAACACCCATATGGTCGTTTTTTGAATACATATATAGATCGAAAGGCATTCTGCTAGATAAAATATGAATACGTGCTATATAATTTGATCAGCGATAAGCGTTATATCAATACATTTTTGTTTGGTGATCTGAAGAAAGATTCCGTTTGACACCGGTTATCGAATAAATATAACCTCACACAGAGTTTATGTGATTTCAGAGATATATTAATTCATTTGTACCGAGGTGTTTTATGTAAAATAGCAACATCAGTTTATCTTACAACTATGTATCAATAATAATTGCAAAAATATAGTATTATTATAATTTACAATTCGTTATTGCATTTGCTGCTAAGAAACAGGATTACGTACAGTTAAATATGAACTTGCACCTGATAAAAATGATGGCAGCTATTAAAAATATTCCAAACAGGCAGAGTTAGAATCCAAATATGATCTATGGTTAAGATCGGATTCTCTGCCTGATGAGATCTCAGTTTATCAATAGCATCGACATGCCAGTGTCACAGATTTTCCACATGTCTGTGTAAACAAAAATAATCATATATAAAAGCTCTATTTGATATTGAGCACTTTTTATAAACCCGGTTGAAATTATTTGGATTACTACCCTGTGGATGTTTTACCTGGAGTATTATATATATATATATATATATATATATATATATATATATATATATATATATATATATATATATATATATATAATGAAGAAGAATGGAAAGGAATTAGAGAAGCAAAAGCCAAATCATAATTCAATTCAATTGCTCAGAGCAAGGTATATTCCGCAAAAAAAGGCAATTTATTCAAGTTGAAAAGCCTGGCTTAAGAAAAATTTAACTTGAATAAATTGCTTTTTTTTCGGAATATACCTTGCTCTGAGCAATTGAATTGAATTATGATTTGGCTTTTGCTTCTCTAATTCCTTTCCATTCTTCTTCATTCTACCTGCTCTATCCTGGATATTGAGCTGTATACTCTTCACAATAGGTTTTACTTTTCCTAAAAGTTCGCTTTTAGTACACCACTTTATATATATATATATATATATATATATATATATATATATATATATATATAAATATATATATATATATATATATATGCTATGCATTAGATTATCATGTTAATTGGTTTCTCTCTTGCATGACCCCATTATTAAATAAATGCTTTATCAGGTCTGTACAACCGGACTTTGCTTAGCTCTGGAACTGGTAACGATTGTTTTTACTCGAAATTGTCTGAATTTACTGATAAAGTCCATATGCTGATGAGCAAATCGTACAAGATTGTCGCGTTTTATTCTGATGTTTCGTATCTATTGTTAAAATTTCACAAAAATCGATTGTAGCTGAATTTTCACGAAGGGCTTCCGCCATCTTTGCATGAAATTGAATCAAATTAAATGAAAATCCATAGCAGCTGTATTAAAAAATTCATACTGATTAGATAGTTAGTTTATTAATGCAAAAATATATATGAACACATACTTAAGTTTATATGAATATATATACAGGGTGGGCAAAAATAAGGGTCCTATTTTTAAAAATTCATAACTTTTTTATTTATTGATTTAAAAAAAAAAAATTTTTTTAGAATAAGTAAAGGACCCCTTCCGAAGCAAGCATGAGCCGTATTAGCCCTAAGGAATGTACCCTCATTTAGAAAACATTATTTTTGCTTAAAAAACTCAAAACAGTGTAAAAAACAATACTTTAGTTTTTGTAAGTTTTAAGAAGTGTTTTTCGGCTAAAATTTGTTTTGTTTATTTCAAAAAATCTCGGAAGGGTCAGTCTACACACACATAAAGTTTGGTGAGTTTAACTTTTATTTTGTGGAAGGTATTCAAATTCAAGTTATTCAAATTTAAAGATAGGACCCTTATTTTGGCCCACCCTGTATAAATCTGTAAACTGGTGTGAGTTTACAAGAAAGGAAAAAGTTTCACGAAGTTTGTCGAATACGCTTGACCTCATTCATTACTTTGACCGCGAAGCATTCTCAAAGTTTCCTGATAAGATTAGCGATATTCGGAGAAATTAGTCAGCCGCTAATTCAATCATGCATTTGTATTTCTTCCGACTTTGGAGATGGCAGAACTCCGGGGACAATGGATATACTGTACAGCGCAAGTCTCCAGTGAATCATTTCTTTTACAAAATAGGGGTGACATGTCTTCGGTTTCGTGACGTCATTGTCTCTGGCGGGCTGGAAATTGACCAAGCCATTAACTTCTTTCGCGACAAAACATTTGTTTCCATAAGTAATTAAATTTGCGGACGAAAAAAATTCAATTACACGATCGTTATTGCAGCAAAACCAAAACGGATGACGAAAGGTCAGGAACGAGGTCACGTATGAGATTTCATTCTACGAAGAATTAAATTGAGTTTTACATACCAATTTTCAAAATACAGATTAATAAGTCAAGGCATGATTTCCTTACATATCCATCAATCTATATATCTATCTGACAATGATATATATATATATATATATATATATATATATATATATATATATATACATATATACATATATATATATATATACATATATACATATATATACATATATATGTACATATACATACATATACATACATATATACATATACATAAATATATATATACATATATATACACATATATACATATTTTAGAGGAAGTATTATTATATTCAATGAAACAGACGAGTGGAAATAAGAACAAAAGGAAAATTGTTAAAATTAGCTTAAGGCCTTATCGTCTGACCCTCTGAGAGGAAACGTCAGAATGATGAATTAAAAACTAAAAGTTGAATGAGATATGTGGGGAAAAAGATTATTTCAGTTGGAGGAAACGACTGAGAGGAGAAAACAAAAGGGTAAATCTCTCAAAGTTATGGTGGCTTTGAATCATTAAAGACGATCAGGCCTTAAGGTAATTTTAACAATTTTCCTTTTTTTTCCCACTCGTCTGTTTCATTGATTATAATAATGCTTCCTCTAAAATTGATCCTACGATTCTGTTGTACACGAAATTTACTTATATATATATATATATATATTTATAAAATTATATTATTTTTGAAAAAAACATAACAATGTGTAGTATTACAATAAATAAAATTCGTTTTAATCTTAGGTTTCAAGAAATATAATTCTCCTTGTCAAAGTAGTGTTTTTCTTTTTTTCTTCTTTTTTATCTTTATTTTTCAAACAAATATGTCTAAATACCATTTCTAATTCAAATTAGCGCAACCTCGCCTGAAGACATAACGTGATTTTCTGACCCAAAATTCCATTACCTTCGAATGATGACGAAAAAGAAGTACACAAAAGAAAACCACTACTTTGACAAGGAGAATTGTATGTCTCGAAAGGTCAGAAAAAATTAAATTTTATTTATTTTAACACTACACATAGTCATGTATTTTCAAAAAAAATATAATACTATTACGAAACAATGGTTTAAAAAATATGTCTAAATAGCCTTTCTAATATATATATATATATATATATATATATATATATATATATATATATATATATATATTTAGATTTTTCACTTATAAAATAGATCATTCAGTGAAGACCAGGGTTGTTCCAATAAAAACAAGCTCGATGATACACGATTACAGAGTACAGAGCATTTATATGTGAGTTTATGAAGGCTTACTTTTCTAAGACTTTTCTAGGACTTTATTTTTTATCGTTGTTCTTCCTTGTTTTTTAATTTTAACTTTTATTTTTATTTTTTTCCTCTTCACTTCTTAAGTGACCTCAACTATTGCAACGCCACATTGTGTATTGTCGGCAGTTGAAACCAGTATTCCAGACATTTAATTTCCCTGATGATCTGCCAAGCAAGTAACTGCTTGGTAGTGAAACACGTGTAGGAAAAAACATTTAATTTGAATAAATAATATTTGTAAGAAAAAATATCTTTAATGGTGATCATTGGTATCCTGAAAGAAATGCTTTGGTAAGCCTTCATAAAATCACATATATATATATATATATATATATATATATATATATATATATATATATATATATATATACATAAATGCTGACAAAAATGTAACACCATGCATATGAAAGGAAAAGAAAAACAACAAAATAGGAATTAATACATTTCCCGTATAATTTTCCATGGAAACATGTACACAGAAATGTTTATTTCTTTTTTATGGAAATCACTCTAGACAGGGCATGAAGCCACTTGATGTAAGGAGCTAAAAATATATTACTTCAAGGTCAAAACCTATCCAACGATACGTGTTAGATAGATAGATTCCGACTCAGAAAACAGCAATTATTCCCCCTTTGTAAAAAAATATCGCTCATTGTATGTAAGGACTAAAAGACAAAATTAGTGAAGCGATGAGTTACGAGGCTGCGGAATGAACACTCAAGGTTTACTTTCTAATCTTTGACCCTTAATATTGGTCATCATCTTATTATGCTGTATGTTTAGTAAGGAGTCATTAGGTATCATTAAAAAAAAGTTTTGGAGATAGCTTTACCGAGGATTGAACCCCAGTTAATGCCCCCCGAACAAAAGTATTTGTTTAAGTGAGTTTTTCTATGTCAATCTACGAGAATCGGGCGTTGCGCCTACATTCAAAAGAAAACCATATGTGTCGATGTCAAATACGTTTTTTTTTTAAATCCTGCATTTATTTTGTGTGAAACTTCGTAAAAAAAACATGTCGGTTGATGAACTGCCTAGGTCCGTCAACACGCGAAGTCTTAA
>OY744538.1:89198864-89208864 GCA_963556195.1 Sepiola atlantica | reverse complement strand
TGATTTAATAAATAGTTCGCGTCAAGTTATCTAGTTTTTCTGTTAAAAAAAAATATAATTTCAACAGCGGTTCTAACTGTAGTAACACCCATCTCATTATTGTACATTTATATGCATAGATGAGGACACACTTTAATGCCATACCTTCCACGATACTGTCATACATTAAAACGGTAAGAGACACTAGAACATATATACACTCAGTGAATGGGAATATGCTCATGTCATACGGAGAATTAATTGAAGGGAAACCAATATTCACAAAGGTAGCACATCAAAGAGTTTGTCCTTTTAATGGTACACGAGAGCAAACGACGCGAAAAAAAGGCGAAAACTTCAAAAGTTTCTTTGAAGATTATGCAGAAAATCATTGAACATTTCAGAATGTCAACAAGTCTTTCCAGCAGAGTAAGGTCAACGTCGTTTTTTGTTTTGTTTTTGATTTTAGGACAACTCTTTGATGTCATGGTTTTCTTTGAAGAAAATGTTAAATAGGCCGACGAAAGTAGTTTGGAAAATGTTAAAGTAAAAAGCTGTGCCAAAATCGGGATATAAAATGTTCACGTTTCTACGAAGGATCCGTCAAGTTTTTAGCAGATTAATTCTAACACTTATATAACCAAACATTGAATGTTTTTCGGCATTTTTTATAGAAGTTGGTTTATTTAGATTCATTGATTATTAGACCTACTGTTCTAATATTGAATCCGATTCTTACCACGTTTCGGAGTCCTGTGTATGACCTTAAAATACATCCAGTGGTGAGGCCTCCATTTGGAAGCTGTGGCGAATGTGGAGTTGCACCTTAGTTGCCATTGCTCCCAGGTCCACTCTGGCCCGAAGTGGTAGTACCTGTAAAGGTCCCATCTATGGGTCAAATAGAACCTACTGGCGCTACCAAATCAGACTGTCTGAAGTTATTGATTTCCTGACTCAAAATGCACTAAACATTGATATTTTATTGTTTTATTTTCCTTTAACAAAACTTAATCATGTTCTGCAAAATCCAAAACAAATAAAAATAACAATTTCCCTCGCTCCCCTCTTCTTTCCGCCCTCCCCTCTCCCCCCCCTTTCACTAAACCAAACACCATGAATAAATACTTAAACATATACAGAACTTGAAGCATAAAAACCTTCACCAAAAGGACCAGATTTGGCATTAAATAACCCAAAAAGGGTTGATATGCCGTAAAACAAAACTACCATACCAACGTTTCGGCCGATGCTATCTCCGACGTTCTTCGAGTGTATTTTGTCTAACTCGAGAGTCTTTATGTCGACCTTATGAATCAAATCGGAACCCTTTTTTTTTATAATCCACGGGGGTAGCTTGTTCTCGCCCCGTCACCCATGACAGAGTAGAATTCGTAATTGTATTCTTGGTATCGCCCTTACTGAGAATCGAACCTTCAATCCTCAGAAGATTGCAATTTAGAACTAATTATAACTTAGCGCTTGTATCCGTTGCGCCACGCGAACATTATTCGAATCAGTAAACGTGAGTGCAAATCCAGTAAAATAAAAATAAAACATTTTTTTGGCTAAGATACTGCACCCCATACTGGTATTGTCTTGTCCTTCGGAGCTTGACTTACGCCGGTCAATGGGTCTGTCCTGTGCAGTTCTAGGAGGTCCACCCTCCCAGGCTTTGCCTTCCCTCTTTGGGGAGGAGTAAGTTTATTGCTTACGGTCTGAGGCGCCCCTACCGGGGAATGCCGGCGGGGCTGCCCAGGCAATTTTTAAACCCCACTTTCCCGACCCGACCTTAGGTCACATCTTACTTGTGGGAGTAAGATAAAAACTGGCCTTGTGCCTAACTCCTGGAGAGGAGTAAATCAATACTAGCAAATATATGCCCCATTCGGTCTTAGATTTATGCTAGGCTACCGCGTCACTCTCTTCTCTCTCGCTGTTCGCGAAGGGGGTTCTTATTTACTTGTCTAGTATTATATAAATGTGAAAAAAAAAACAAAATACAATACATAATTAAAGCTACATGAATTGTTTGGGACAATTAAAATAATTAACGTTTTAGTATACTCATTTATTTATTTATTCATTATTATCGCTTATGTTTGAATTCATGTTTTGAAACATGACGTAAATCATAAATCTATGACGTTATGCAATTACTATAATTATTTTTTTTGAATGGAATATTTTAAGATCTATTAAAGAAAGTGCACTAGCTCATGAGTAGTACGTTTGGCAAGGTTTCGGTTTCGATTCCCGGCTATGGCGTCCGCTTTATTTGTTGTGAATATATTATTTACTATTGATGCAATATTTTCTATTTCTCAAAATAGTTCAGATTTCTGATATTACGAACTTAGACAAATTTTACAATGTATTTATTTCGTGTAAAAAATGTGACTGCCTGACAGACAGACAGACAGACAAACGGACTAAATACGTATTTATATAATATAATGAATAAGTTTTCTGTTCGCTCTCTCTCTCTCTTTCTCTCTCTCTCTCACTCTGTCTGTCTGTCTCTCTCTCTCTCTCCCTCTCTCTCTTCAACTACGAGTTAAATACTATTACCACCACTGGTAGAATACGTTTAGTTCTTAATCTTCGACGGTTTATAGACATAAATAAATAGGGAGTGACGGAAGCGAAAGTAATAGACAACATATATACTAAGATAACAGGTTAAGAAACCTACATAGAAAGATGTTGAGAGTTTGAAATTAAAACTTAGATATTGTTCACTTGTTTATTGCAGACTGAAGCTATTAATAACGAAAATAATCCCAATCGTCATCTGTTGACTCTCTCTTTCTTTCTCTGACAATTGTTTCAAGCCTTATTGTTTTTTTTGTTTTTCTCATCTTATGTATATTGTTATTTACAACAGAGAAACGCGCAAGTTTAAAAAAAAAAAAAAATCCAAATAGTAATGCATATTTTAGCGCGTATTTTGTGTAATTTAAATATAAAGAAACAACCCGTTGGTTAGAGAAGCTTGATTAACCCAGCTTAAATATAATAATAGTTCTATTTATGTTTATATAGATTTGTTTACGTATATGTTTACTCTTGTTGTAAAGTCTTTGTTAAAATTAAAATTAAATTGCGGATCTTGCTGCAGGTAACAATTAACGTACAAAAAATTTAAAAAAATAAACATTTAAATAAATAAGATAAAACAATTATTGTATAATTATACATAGAACGTTAATTATTAATTTAACATACACATTGGTTCAAATACTATTACTCCCACTACAGATATTCGTGGTTTTTTTACGGTAACTTTTTTGAAAGACGAGAATATTGGTTTTTGGATTTAGATTGTGATTTTTTCCTTGTCGTACAAGTTTTCGTATGTTTCAGTGTAATAAAAACTGGAAGCCGAACATAACTTAAGGATAAGTTTTATTTAACTATTCGTTGATTACTGCGACAACTAGTATTCAATATTCACTCTTAATATATTACACGAATTTAGAACATTCCATCATTAATCAAAGGGGTGAGACGGGCATCAATTACCTTTGATACTACACAAACATAAATAATTAATGGTTAGGGTAAGGGTTAGGGTTAGGGTAATGGTTAAGGTTAGGTTTAGGCTTATGGTTGGGGTTAGGGTTAGGGTTAGTGTTAAGGTTGAGGTGAGGGTTAGGGTTAGGATAATGGTTAAGGTTAGGGTTAGGGTTGGGGTTAGGGTTAGGATAAGGATAATGGTTAAGGTTAGGGTTAGGGTTGGGGTTGGGGTTAGGGTTAATGTTAGGGTTGGGGTGAGGGTTAGGGTTAGGATAATGGTTAAGGTTAGGGCTATGGTTGGGGTTAGGGTTAGGGTGAGGGTAATGGTTAAGGTTAGGCTTATGGTTGGGGTTAGGGTTAGGGTTAGGATAATGGTTATGGTTAGGCTTATGGTTGGGGTTAGGGTTAGGGTTAGGATAATGGTTAAGGTTAGGCTTATGGTTGGGGTTAGGGTTAGGGTTAATGTTAGGGTTGGGGTGAGGGTTAGGGTTAGGATAATGGTTAAGGTTAGGGTTAGGGTTGGGGTTAGGGTTAGGGTTAGGATAATGGTTAAGGTTAGGCTTATGGTTGGGGTTAGGGTTAGGGTTAATGTTAGGGTTGGGGTGAGGGTTAGGGTTAGGATAATGGTTACGGTTAGGGCTATGGTTGGGGTTAGGGTTAGGGTGAGGGTAATGGTTAAGGTTAGGGTTAGGCTTATGGTTAGAGTTAGGGTTATGGTTAGGGTTAGGGTTAGGGTTAGGGTTAGGGTTAGGGTAGGGTAAGGTTAGGTTAGGGTTAGGGTTAGGATAAATAAATAAAAAACAGTTCGCTTTTTTGTATGGTTGAAAAAGCTGGACCAGCACCAAAAAGAAAAGATTTTTTGATTTAACTTTCTCGTGAAAAAAAAAATAAACACAATTGTTTTACTAATTTTTTTCGTCAAACTGTAATAAAAACTGGAAGCCGAACATAACATAAGGATAAGTTTTATTTAACTATTCGTTTATTACTGCGACAAATAGTATTCAATATTCATCTTAATATATACACGAATGTAGAACAGTCCATCATTAATCAAAGGGGTGAGACGGGCATCAATTACCTTTGATACTACATTCAGTCTCGCTGATGAGGAAAGATGCTGTGCAGTTATCCACTGAGTGCTTTTCGATCGACTTTGATCATATTGCTAATAGACATTATTTGACAGTGATATGGAGCCTTTTTGTTGACGGACTTATATCTTGCCATTTTCCCAAAGTTGATGTATAGATATGATACAATGAGAAAACAGTACACATGAAGAACTCTGTCTCTCTGCGTTTAGTTCAACACCGATTATCTCCCTGACTCTTTTTCTCCATGGCCACTCTAAACCACCGTAGAAAATTTCAGACTGATCAGATGAATAGTTTTAGAGTTGTCAACGTCTCCATCCCATAACGTCGGAAATACTTCATATACTATTAAGAGGTAAGGTCTAAATAAACGCTCGTCCTTACGTTGTTAGATGAAAGTATGCAGTCCCACCACTGAAATATGCTTCTTTTCAATGCATGTTTTTTTGTTCGTGTCGCATAGACATTTAATTTGAATAATTTAAGAACAATAAAAGGGTAACGTCACGAATTGCATTCGAATATTTGTGGCATTTTTTCTTTCGAAACGACTCTTACAAATTGGCGCTTTTTTCTCTTCAAACGAATGGTTCATGATTAGGATTTTGCAAAAAATATAAAAATAACAAATTACTCGTTATATGATTTACGCGTATCAGGAACATGAGATATTTGTTTAAATAAAAAAGGCACATATCAGATTGACACGAAATCTGGCTAATAGGAAATGATGACAGAGCAAAAAGAGAAAGGATTGTTCTTATCCCGATGACATGAATGCGAGTCATTTGTATTATTTCTTTTAATATTTCAACATGCTTTTCATCTCTACATTCAGAGGAGTCACCACACATTTGTATTATGGATATAATCATCGTTGAATAGGTGATGAAATGATGTCTCTTTCTCCCTATATTTTATATATATATAAATAAATATACATATATATACATATATACACACATACATACACATATATATATACATATATAAACATATATATATATATATATATATATATACATATAGACATACATACACATATATATACATATATACATACATATATAAATACATATATACATACATACATACATATATATAAATACATATATACATACATGCATACACACATATATATATATATATACATATATACATACATACACATATATATGTATATATATACATATATACATACATACATATATATATATACATATATACATACGCACATACATATATACATATATACATATACGCATATATATATATATATATATATATATATATATATATATATATATTATTTAATTGTTTTTCCTGCTTAGAAAAGCAATTCTTTTAAAATCCATGGATTAAAAGTCAGTTTTATATAATATGCCATCAGCATTTGATGATTTTATTTTTTTTGAATTATCTAACTTTATTTTTTATCATTTCAATATTTCAATATTTTATATATATATACATATATATATATATATATATATATATGAATAAAATATTATTGATATATAAAGTATTAAATATATATATATAAAGTATCAATATATACATATATAAAGTATAAATATATATATATATATAAAGTATTAATATATATATATAAAGTATTAATATATATATATATAGTATTAATGTATATATATATATATAAAGTATTAATATATATATATAAAGTATTAATATATATATATCTATATATATATATAAAGTATTAATATATATATATATATATACATAAAGTATTAATATATATATATATATAAAGTATTAATATATATATATAAAGTATTAATATCTAAAGTATTAATATATATATATATAAAGTATTAATATATAAAATATTAATATATATATATATATATATATAAAGTATTAATATATAAAGTATTAATATATAAAGTATTAATATATAAAGTATTATATATATAGTATTAATATATATATAACGTATTATATATATGTATATAAAATATTATATATATATATATATATATATATATAGTATTATTCATATGTATATATATATATATATATATATATATATATATATATATATATATAGAGAGAGAGAGAGAGAGAGAGAGAGAGAACTGTGTTTGTTTCCGTAACGTGGTTTCGCAAACTGACGAGACATTGAGCGTGTTTACATGTCAGATCCGAAACCCGTTTGCTTGTGAAGCAACTTACAGTCACCCATTACCGCTTAAGTTCTAATCATTATTTACTTCACCGGTAAACATAACTCAGAACTAATTAAAAAGGGCAATGATTTAATCTTGGTAGAAATCGTTACTTTTTGCTACAAAGTGATCAAACCTCGAACAAACGTGTGACTAAAACAGACGCGTACATATCCAAGGCGATGGCTGAATCTTTAGAAAATGATCGCTAGCCTGTAGTTTAATAGACACATCCATTGATGGTAACAGTTTATGCTACTAAGGCAACGCATGTTTCTTTTAACCAGTACAAGGAACCTTTCAACTACCGATTTGAATGGCTAATAACACCCTACTGAGTGTCCATAAAAACATGTCTGCTTGATTATTTATGAATGTGAGTAAATGCTTGTGTGTATATAGAAGTGTGTATATATATATATATATATATATATATATATATATATATATATATATATATATATATATATATATTAGTACTTCATGTATCCACATAAAATATTATAAGGAGATATAATTTTGTATGTGTCAGTTTTCAGTATTTACTTCAACAGTGCTCGATACGTAAGTAGAGCTAGGTAGTAAGCAATGAAAGAATCTGATTGGTTAACTAGCAAGCCATGTATATAAAAACACCTGACAAAAATAACTCCATGCTTTTAGCCTGACGATTCCCCCGGGGATGAAACACGGGAGCCTCTGTGTAGCTTGATTGCCATATATATTTTTATTGCTTACTATATATATATATATATATATATATATATATATATATATATATATATATATGAACATTCAATGAATTAAAACATTACAATTGTTCCAATAATTAGAACATCGAGTCCAGTATGGCGTACGATCGTTTCCAAAACATTTTGGAAATACTTTATTTTATTTTATTTTATAAATTAATAAAGTCATCAGCACCTTTAGCAACACGTCTTACAGAAAGTCAGAGAAAATATTTAAAAGCTCGTTGCAGAGAAACATATATATATATATATATATATATATATATATATATATAAGTGCAGATTAGTCGTCCGAGGCTGTAGCAATGCGATGTAGTTGCCGTAAGATAGAAAAAGTGAACAGAAATAAACGAAGAGAGAAAGTGAATCTCAAAACGATTTATTAATAATTTCACGAAAAACTGATGAAATACCAGAATAGTAAATACTGTCTGGTACATAAAAAGGTTCGGCAAAAGGTAATCTTACATTTTCGAAAGAAAACTTTCATTTTAAAAAGACAACAATAGAAGACCGAGAGGGTCGAAAAAAACGGGAAAAACCGGTGTCAACCCATTGAAATACCACAGCAGACAATTGGAAGTAGGAAAGCAGAAAATGTCAAAATTTAATTAAATAATTATTCAACTATATATATATATATATATATATATATATATATATATATATATATATACATGAGTTTTCTCTTATATTCAACAATACTTGCTTGCAAGAGAGGATGCTGCCTATATATATATATATATATATATATATATATATATATATATATATATATATATATATATACATACATATTGTTTTACTTTAGTCGAAGGTCTCAGAAATCAAGGGGACCTTCTCTATGGCTAACACTTGATCTGTATATGAGATACATAGATATTTGCACATTTCATTAAAGTTCCACATTTACCCGTCAAACGTTGAGTTAGTTAATCATATTAGTCATATTAGTTTTCCTCTCCCCAATTGCCCAGTTGATTATGTTGAAGTATATCTTTCGTGTTGTCTCTTGGTCTTACCGGATTTCAGGACAAACATTCATCATGTCTTGTGGAGAATCCAGCTAAGTGTTTTTACTTGAAGTAACATTACTTAAAAAAGTTGCACCGTCCCTCGTATAAGCCAGTGTATAGCCATGTCGAAAGGTTCTTATTTGGGCTTCGAATACTATGTTATTTTGAATATTTGGTCAGGGTTTACTTGTAGGAGAGGTGTCTTCATGTCAGGTTATCCCGGCAAATCTTGGTACAGAGAGACCGAAGACACTCGAGGATGGTGTCTTGTAGGTAATTGAAACTCCCCTATATGCATGCATATGCATGCGCGTTTAATATAATCATAATCATTACTTCAGATATGTATTTTAGTTTTTGTTCCATTTTCGTTTCTATTTCATAGTGATTTTTTTTAGATATTTAAGCAATGCGCAGTTGTACAGACGTTTTGAATAAGGTCTGTTGAAAGCTAAATAAATAATCACTCGCCTATTGAAATCAATGGTGTTTGTCGGAAACGTTTCGTCGTTTCTATTACGTAGAACTGCATAAAACTTAACCACTTTGCTTGTTTAAGCGACATTCGCATAATTTTAACATCAAACCAGTCGGTCCCTTTGAAGTATATACGTTTCGCTTTGTTGCTTGTGATCAAGTGTGTGAAAATGGTAATCGTCTGGACGCCAGTCTCAATCGAAATAAAGAAAAACGCGGCTTCTAAAACGATATGTTCGAATATCTTTTACTATTTCTTCAAATCCAATCAAAACAATCGATGTTTTTTTTTGTTTTTTTTTAAGATATTTCACCCCAAACAAGGCAGGTCGCCACTCTAGACGTAAGGGGTTACTGATAATTAGGGAGTAGGTTTTGGGTGTCATCCTAAGTTGGGAGCTGTGCAGCGTGATGTCTGTTTACACTAGTTTTAAACCTCTGCGTGTCGGTACAGATGGGGAAACAGGGAGCAAGCAGGGAGTTCCAGAATCCAGTTGCACGAGGAAATAAGCTGCATGAGTAGAAGACTCTCCAGCATCTGGGGACCTTCACAGTGAATGGATGGGCCCTCGCATATTGTCGGGTTGGTCTAGTGTATTTACATCGAGGGGACACTAGAACAGCAAGTTCATCGGAGCACAATCAATTGAAGTATTTTTACAACAAGCACAAGGATGCAACATTGCGGCGTTGGGACAGGGGCTGGAGCTTGGTGGATACTGAGGCACTTATTAAGTTAGCGACTGTTTTTTTTGGGGGGGGGGGGCTTTGTCTAACAGGGAGAGACTAGTGGATGATGCACCAGCCCGTATGTGGCAACAATACTCCATGCATGGGCCGAGGGTGGCTTTGTATTGATACAGGATAATGTGAGGTGTGAGGAGTTTACTAGTACGGTAGAAATGCTGATAGGATTATTTATTTACATCGACGCAAAAAGCCCTCCCCAAATCTCAGAACCACTGTTTGATTAT
>OY744538.1:89181364-89193864 GCA_963556195.1 Sepiola atlantica | reverse complement strand
GGTATATATATATATATATATATATATATATATATATATATATATATATATATATATATTTGAAAATTCACACATTAGAAGCGTTGGTGAAATGGCAAAGATAAAGAATATTTTTTTATAAAATATTTAGAAAACCTTCACAACGCAGATTATTGTTTTTAAAAATAAATAATTTATTTATCTTAAAAACATTTTTTTTTTTGAACTTGAGCGCTTTCGGTAATAATATCACCATCTTCAGAAGAATAAGCATATTTTTTCCTCTTTTTTTTCATTTTTTCCCCCCTCCCGACTGAGACAAGCAGTAAGGATGAATTCGTCTCGATGTTATGGACGAAATGTTTATAAGCCGTGTGTTATCACGTGGTACGTGGAAAGTTATTTGAAAATTCACACATATATATATATATATGAAAATATATTTATGGATATTAGACTACACAGAGGCTCCCGCATTTCATCCCCGGATGGAATCTTCATGCTAAAATGCATTTTAGCCTGAAGATTCCCCCCCGGGGATGAAACGTGGCAGCCTCTGTGTAGTTTAATTGCCTAAATAACAAGACGTCAGGAAGATGTTTATGATAAAATACAACTAAAAGGCGAACAATTACGATGTTTTACGAAACGTTTTCTGTGGCCAGGAATACAGTTGTCACATTTGGGTTGGTGAATCTCTGTCCCATTTGAGGGTTCTTGATAAGCTGCAGAAACGTATCTGTAATTGGCTTGGCCCTACTCTTTCTCACATACGTGATGTTGGTAGTCTATCAATACTATTATGGCATGTGTTCTTCAGAATTATGTGATCTATTACCTGCGTTTTTCCAGCTCGTTTGACTCGTTAGTCTAGTGGTCTCCATCAATTCGCTGTTTTGATACCTCATTGTAATACAACTTCCTATTCAAGTAGATTCTTTTCCAAGAACAGCAGGCTTTTTAACGTTGTTTTTGCTGACTGTTTTCCTCCTACCTATAACCTTAGTCTGTCCAAGACTAAGTCCAATAGCCATCTCCTGTTTTTGCGATAATCATATTTGTTCTTGTTAGCTCCTTACATCAAGAAGCTTTATGCCTTGTCTGGAAGGATTTCCATAAAAAAGGATCTCGGAGAGGAATATAAAACTCATGTTTCACATGTATTAAAACGATTTAAACCATGAACATTCGACACCTTTCAATGGCGATTTAACTGTCGACCTGTAATTATGTAAAACAATGGAATATACTTCATTTATATTCTTTATTTACTTTATATATATATATATATATAACGGTTATTTGCTTAGTATTTATATAAAGGTAGATATGTATGATACGTTTACATATTTGTATGTACAGGATTCATTCGTAAAACGATTAAGCGACTTATGATTTTTTCAACACAAATGATAGGCGTAAGAGTGAATAATGTGTGCTATATTTATTTTAATTTAGCTTTATATTATATGTGTTAAAATTGGGGAGATACTCTTTGTGAAAATTAAGACATCTCCGATTTTGTTAAATTTAAACAGTAGGTACTTAGGGCTCAACTGTACAATCAGTTTAGCAGCAAGATACGTCCAACTGCCAAGCACATCAAAATGCCGGTTTATAATAAGGCGAGAATGTTCCATTATGCTCAGAAGGGAAAGTCCATTCTTTTTGTTCTGATTGGCTTAGATTCATAAGTGGCCATCTTAGTGTATAAATGTTCATTCATTCGAATAAGTATTCTTCTATGAGATGGATGCCAGTTGAGGCCTTTCTGCCGCTAAGCGTTTGATTTTATATTGAACTTCAATTCATAAATATTCACAGAATTTCAGTTTCTTTGGAGTATTTTGACCGTTTGCATGATAAAGGCTCAACCTCTACTTCGAAAAAAAATATTTCAGATTTACATTAAATTTGATTCATTACATCTTTTTCTGGAATTCGCTCCGCACCACGCATGAAGCCACTTGATGTAAGGAGCTAAAAAAAATACTACTTTAAGGTAACTTAGCAAATGATAAGTGTTAGATGGATATATTCCGAGCCAGAAAACAGCAATTCTTCTCCCTTTGTCAAGAAACATCGCTCATGAAATGTGAGGACAAACATACAAAATGAACGAAGCGAGCGTTACGAGGCTGCTAAAAGTAAACCCAAGGTTCACTTTCTACTTTCCTTAATATATAAATACTTACTCTTAACAATTAAGCAAAATTCCCTGAATTAAAATTTATTCTTAAGAATCCTTAAGCAATATTCTGCGTCTAACTGTATAAATACGTCTCAAGGAATAAGATATAATGTATGTTTGGATAACTTCAGACGGGATTGTTTATTTATATTATTGTATAGTGTTGCGTGCGGGAAAGTAATTAGCCCATACGTGTAGCGTAATCTTAATGGTTTTAGAATATGTTTATCCAATTCGGTAGATAACAGGTGGTAAGAATATTTGAAAACGAAATGTCTTTTGAATCGCATATGTTTATAAATAGGACATAATTACATTTTTTTCAAGTCAATATTTATTCCGACTTTAGAAATACTATGATTAATAAACGTATCATTGTAAGTCGCCATTGATACCGATTTTTTTTCTAAAGCTGTCTATGTATAAAGAAATTAAGAAGACTAGTAAAAACGAATAAATAAGTGACCTGGTAGGACTCGTCGGGTCGTCTGGTCGGATAATGGCGCTTCTCACAAGTCATGCACGGTACATGAAGATATTAAGTATATGGGGTAAGATGCACGATAAGTTATGAAAATGAAATGTTGTGGTAGACAAAATGTGTGAAATAAGATTAACGGAAAACAAGTTAAAATGTAGGAGAAAAACAAAAACAAGAGATTTGACCGGTTTCGTTCGTATTAACGAACGTCTACAGAAAAAGACGTAGACGTTCGTTAATACGAACGAAACCGGTCAAATCAGTTGTTTTTGTTTTTCTCCTGCATTTTAACTTGTTTTCCGGTTTTTTTTTTCACACATATTTAGTATATATAGAGAAATTAAGAAGTCTGGTCGCATATTATTCCTAGTATATATGATGAACGAACATATACTCCCCTAAAGGTGGAGGTAATGCCTGGAAGGATTGTACAATTACGAACGAACCTACACTACACTGCCCAACAAAATGAGGACGTAATGCTTTGGAGGATGATCTCATAACAACATAACATATACTAGACTGTTCCTGTAAAGGAGGAAGTAATGCCTGGAAGGATGGTATTATGGAAGTGGAACGTATACTACACTACCACTGGAAGGATGGTATCATAACGTAACAGATACTACACTTCCCCCAACCTACTATTTCCTCTTCTTTTTCTACTTATTTTTCTGCTTACTCTCATTCACTTTCCTCTTCTTTCCTCTTCTTTTTCTACTTATTTTTCTACTTACTCTCATTCACTTTCCTCTTCTTTCCTCTTCTTTTTCTACTTATTTTTCTACTTACTCTCGTTCACTTTCCTCTTCTTTCCTCTTCTTTTTTTACTTATTTTTCTACTTACTCTCGTTCACTTTCCTCTTCTTTCCTCTTCTTTTTCTACTTATTTTTCTACTTACTCTCGTTCACTTTCCTCTTCTTTCCTCTTCTTTTTCTACTTATTTTTCTGCTTACTCTCATTCACTTTCCTCTTCTTTCCTCTTCTTTTTCTACTTATTTTTCTGCTTACTCTCATTCACTTTCCTCTTCTTTCCTCTTCTTTTTCTACTTATTTTTCTGCTTACTCTCATTCACCTTCCTCTTCTTTCCTCTTCTTTTTCTACTTCTTTTTCTGCTTACTCTCATTCACCTTCCTCTTCTTTCCTCTTCTTTTTCTACTTATTTTTCTACTTACTCTCATTCACCTTCTACTTTCATCTTCCTCTTTCATCTTTCCTGCTTAGTTTCGTTATTCTCCCTTTTCATCTCCGCCTTATTATGATTCTCTTTTTATTCCTCTTCTTCCCACTCTTCTTCATCTTATTCGATGAAGAGGATGAAAAGAGCAGAACTCTTCCATTCCTCTGCATACACCCCCACACACACATCTTCATTCACCATGACCCCTAACTTTCCTGGTCAAACATTCCACCCTTCTCTTTCCCCACCCCTCCACTCCTTCACTCACTGCTATCCACATTACTCCCGCTAACCCCAACCCTCCACTTTTTCACTTACAACCATCCACAGTATCCCTGCTCACCCCCACCCTTCCAATTTTTTCACTCAGTTTCTTCAACATTTATGTTCATTCCTCGCAACTGACTTCACCAGGTCCGGACGTCGGTCCTTACTGTTTTCCAGTAATAGCTACTATTTCCTCCCTGCAACCCACCATGTCAACCCTATACTTGCATGACATTTTCCTTTATTTTAATAATTTTCTTAAGAAGTCTTACAAATAAAGACGAAACGTTGATGAACACATAAAAACTTCCTTTTTGGTTTTTCCTTTTTCATTTCCCATCACGTCGGATTACCTTCATCCTTCTTTTCCCATACATATATATATATATATATATATATATATATATATATATATATATATATATATATATATATATATATCCGATTGGAAAGCAATTTGCTCTGCATTCTCTATCCGAACGTGAACTGAAGCAATTGTCCCACAAGCACTTCCAATTGTCTGTTTGATGAAATACAAGTCAGGGGATTCCTTCACAATACCAAGTTGCTTATCAGTCGCATTTTTAGTCAGCAAACACGAAAGCCTAACAGCAAGACAAGCTTGGGTATCATAGGCAAAAAAGTTTCGTCATAAACATCGGTAAACTCCCATTATTCCGGTACTTCGATACTCCGATCATCAAGCGCTCCGGCTGTTTGCGTTTTTAGGACCTTCTCTTTTTCAACGGTTATCAAGTCGCTTTCTTTCTTTCTCGACGTCTCACCCACAATGGAGTCGTCTACGATTCATTTTTGCCACTCTTCATTATCTTACGTAAACATCTAAGACGTACGATGGGTGTAATAGTGCTCACACCGATTATAATACCGTTTCTCCACTGTTTTCGTTGTACGATAATATTTCACATTGAATATATCTCTTATTAATAGATTTAATATATGTCTGTCTGAAGGCAAAACAATAAAGTTAACTTATACAGAAAACGAGTTTTGCGAGCATATGCTTTCGCACACTTTCTTTATCTGAAACATACCCTTTTTCAATGTGATTTTAGCTTAGAACATCACTCTGTAGTAATAGATGTTAATTCGGTAGGGGTGCTCTGGAAACAGCCGTCCACGTTATGTAAGATACCTTAATCGACGTCGGCCATAGACAAAATAATACATTTCTTAGCATATGTAGACGTGTTCGCCTAGCCATAAGGAAGGAGCTATTGGGTTTACCTATTAATCAACAAAAGTGGGAACATCCATATTTACGTAAGAAAAAAATGTAAAATTCTTATGGGTTTATTCTACAACTAATAATCCGGCCGGTGAGATTGTTAATATAATCAATAACATGAGCATCTAGCAATTACTCATGCATACCAAAATGTCTACATTGTAGAACGTGGATTCATATTAAAATCTAATTTTTTGAAAGAAGGGTGTATTTTCGTTACAAAGTGTTTATAACATTTTTAATAAATGAATCTTTCAGTATTCTTTTCGCTTTGGTCGACGAAGTTTCAGTCAAAATATAATTTAGTAAAGATACAGTGTCTCTTGGTCTTTATTTTATTTTCTGTAAAATTGTCAAAATTAAATGCTGCCGATAATATTCATATTTACAATTACATTGTCGGTTTTTGCTTTATCCTCTGATGAAAAAAGTTTATCTTTGAAAATCCATGGATTAATGATATGAAGCTCCTTGCTTTGAACTTTTGAGGTTCTAATAACTATTGTATCTTTACATTTTTTTAATTCTGATCTTTCATCTTAAGATTATAATTAAACGATAATTTAATTATCTTTAATTTACTTCAACATAAAAATATTATAAATATATGTACATATATATATATATATATATATATATATATATGTACAATTGTTATAAGCCGCCAAAAACAGTGTTAAGATTATTTATTTAAATAAACATTTATTTATATTAATGTAGTAAGACTTTCGTTACTACAAGTACCCTTATCAAAAGTACATAAGCAGTTGATATTATATTTTTCTTCTTTTCCTACTTTTTTTAAAATTCTTTCCGCCAGAGTCATAGTCACAGGAGAAAATAATCCGCGTGATGGAAGTGTTGCGGTTTGGTTGTCACTGTTTGTGTGTTCGAGGTCACGTAAGCACGTGTTTTGAATAAATAAAAGTTTCGCACTCAGAAAACGCTAAGGAAATGGATATAAGAGTTTTATAAGTCCAAAACAACGTTAGCGTTATTTTATTTTTTTAAACATTATTCTAATGTTGTTTTAGGCTTATAAACATGCTATACTCATTATCATAGCGTTTTCTAGATGCGAAACTTCAATTTATATATATATATATATATATATATATATTTAATATATATATACATATATATATATATTTATATATATTTAATATAAGAATTTTACATGTTATTCTTCACGTAAATTGGTTATATATGTGTATATATATATGCATATATATATATATATATATATGTATATATATATATATATATATATATATATAACTATTTATATAGATAGATAGATAGCCATATCTTTATTTAGTTAAACAACACTATTTCAAATAAAATACACGGGAAAACACTTGTGTATATAAATAAATAGTAAAATGGTAAAATTCTAAATCATGTACTCTTCACAACCACATAAGAAATATTTGTATTCTAGTATTAACGCATATATATATATATATATATATATATATATATATATATATATATATATATATATATATATATATATATATATATATATATGTTTTAACTCAGGAAAAACGGGAACCATTAATGCTTCCTAAGTGTTCACACTAATATTCATATTAAATTATAGAATTGAGTCCATAATTACATTTTTCACTTATAAATTATTCTCATCATTTCTGATGACTTTAAGACAAAAATACAAGTTAAGGATTTGTGTCCGTATTCATTCCAGACGGCGGTTGTTGTCTGACTTGCGATTTTCTTTTTTTCTTCTGCTCCCAACTTGAAACGTTTTAGTCCGTAGCTTAGAAAAAGGGCACGAATTTTACTCGTTAACTTTATTGTAATAATAAAATATACAAATAAATATACACTAGTCTTTATCATAGAGTTAAGAACTACACGAGCAACATCTTGTAGACCTGTTAGAATTTAAATAAACCATTTTCGTTTTCCATTGGATGTCTTACGATTCCTCGTTTTTAGTTGTATATTTTTCCATATTTATTTTATTGAAATCGTATAGAAAATTCGTCGTTCTTTTAAACAGTGAAAATAAGTTATAAATCGTTACAAATGATCAGAAGCGAAGAAGATTTATGCCCGTTAATCGAGAATATAACATTCGGAAGCGAAAATTCTAATGGAATCCTGACGGGAAAAATTGGAAGCACGTGAGTATCGCAGCGCCCTCTGGTGGTCATGACCCGGCATGCGCCATGATGAACAAAAAGATGCCGACCGGATGTTCGTTGGCATTCTGAGCGTAAAAGTCTCACCACAAAAAGTGTCGTGATTTGATCAACAATGATTTGCATGGAATAAAAACCGGCACTTCACCGTTATTTCTTCTGTCGATGACCTTTCCACATAAACCGGCACGATTACATCGACCATAACAAAATGTAAGCAGAATTATTCGACGCAGTTGTAATGGCACTAAGGCCTTTTAACACTTTCTTTTCGTAGTCTTAAAATATGATGAGCATATATTTCTTTTTTCATGTTAAATCATGTTTAAATATAACATACTCAGATCATGTATAATGCTTTTAATAATAATAATATATATATATATATAATATTTTATGAATAAATATTACTTATTCATTACCTACAGATATCGATGTTTGATGCTTACGCAATCTTCAGTGCATAAAGTTAATTTGCGACGGTCGACGTGCGCGAACTCCGATAACAAATCGCCACTGATCGCAGTCAAGAGCGCTACTCGTTGGCTATAACAAAGTAGCTTGGAAGTTAGGAGTAATTTAGCTTTGTAAATGCCAAGTTGACGGGTATTTACAACAAGCAGCTAAGAGTGATCAACAACAACACACCGTGTTGGATCTCGTAATGAAGCTAGTAGTACTGCTTGTTATTAAACACACGCACACACACACACACAAATATATATATATATATATATATATATATATATATATATATATATATTTATGCAAATATTGGTAAAAATAACAGAATTCGTCTGTTTAAGTATACCTTTTTTTTATTTTTTCAATTTTCCTTATGTATTAAATCCAAAAATGTTTAGAAATGTTCCATAGGTTTCACATGTTTCACGAACGTTTTCGATTCTTCGTCGAATCATTGTGTGTGTGTGTATATATATATATATATATATATATATATATATATATATACATGCTTGTAATTTGTTTAATGTACAAAAAATAGGTTGAAAACTCAATTATGTATATATTATTAGAGCTTAAAATATGGTGATTAAATACATTTTCCGAATTTGATTAAAACCCGTATTTATTAATACAATTGTTGCTACACATTTCAAAACGCACATTTTATTGTATATAGAGGGTTATAATTTTGTCTTTTGTGGAAGGGTTTGTCAGGATAACCTGACATGAGGATAACTCCCCCTACAAGTACCCCCTGACTATATATTCAAAAGAACATAGTATTCTAAGCCCAAATAAGATCCCTTTCGACACAGATATACATTAGCTCATATGAGGAACGGTGTAGCTTTTCGAAGTAATGTTACCTCAAGTAACAACACTAAGCTGGATACTCCACCAGATTAGATGAATTCTTGTCCTGGAATCCGACCAAGAGACAACACGAACTATATACTATAACATAAGCCATCTGTCCATTGACGCGGAAACTTAATATTCTCAACTTCTTTACTAACGCAACGTTTGACAGGTAAAGGAGAACTTTAATGGAATATTCGAATATATATGTATCTCATATAGAGATAAAGTTAGCCCTAAGATGGGGCCCCTTGATTTTTAAGAACTTTGACTGAAGTAAAACGAAAAAAAAAGGCTGAATCATTGAATTTGTATCTCTCATCAAATCAAACCGAGAAAAGTATGAAATTATATTCATATATGCATTTGTGGGAATCCCATAATGTAATATTACGATATTTTATGTTTCTATAAATTATAATGTTCCGATTTCTATCAATTTTATTTAAAACCATTTTATTTTACTAACATATCAAACTAGTAAATTACACGAATCTTTTCTGAATAATCTCCAACAAACAAACTCAGCATTTGGATGCTATAAAGAAATAAATACAGCTTTGATGATTGCTGTTTCTTTGTCTTTAAAACATTATATCAAACTGGAGAGTCTTTTGACGATTTGTTATTATTATTTTAATGAAAATTGCTCCAGACAAGGCACGAAGCCACTTAATGTAAAGAGTTAAAAATACACTTCAAGGTAAAAAGAAAACTAGTCAATAAAATGTGTTAAATGGATAGATTATGACCCAGGAAACAACAATTATTCCCCCTTTGTCAGAAACATGTTTCATAAAATATGAGGACTAAAGGACAAAAAAAGAGAAGCGAGAGTTAAAAGGCTGCCGAAAGTAATCTTGACGCGAAGCACAAAAGTGTCCATGATATCTTAAAGACCGATTGTAGAATCGTTATTCCTTCGTTCTTGGTGCTTTCTTGAGTTTCGTAATTATCCAAGATCTTCTATTATAACTATATTTTCAAGGTAGCCCCGGAGATAAGATCTCAGTTGAAGGTTGCGAAGTGGCCATTCACAATTATTCTTGAGACTCCGCTCAAATCATCCAATAGTTGATTTCAGCAACGCGCGAGAGAGATTTGAGGTGAGAAAGCTTGATCTATTTTCTGTAACAAGAAATTAACTTGTAACGATTACTATAGGGATTGTAGATCATTTGTACGCATCGAGTGTTTTAAACTGTTGAACTGACCTGCTCACAGCATCAAACAGATCAGATAAACGTTACTTGGGGCGTCGAGCATAGCTTCGACGGTTTCTATGGTTGCATTTGATGTTAACCTATACCTACTTATTCACCGGGAGGTCCACGCAAGCCTGAATGCTGCTCTTGAAGTAGATTTGGAAAATCTAGAACTGATAATCAAAAGTGTCCTGGACATTCCTTAACGATCCTAACTTGTTTAAATATTTTGACTGTTTAATCTTTGCCCCATTCGTTGTTTCTTGATAAGGTGCATACATTTACTTGCAATTTAATGTACTCCACCCTTTCTTCTTTTCTACATTATCTGTCTCACAAACACCATGTTGCTAGTCTCAGTCTTTTCTATAAGTACTATTATTACATTTGTTTTTCAGAATCGTCTGATCAATTCTCGGATTTTTTTTGTTCCAGCCCGTTTGACTTGTTGGTCTAGTGGTCTCCATAAATTCGCTGTTTTGATACCTCCTTGTAATACAGCTTCCTATTCCAGTAGCTTATTTCCAGGCATAGCGGGATTATAAACCTCTTTTGATGCTTACTGGTTTCTTCCTACCTATAGCCTTGGTCTTTTCAAGACATAGGCCAATAGGTATATCCAGTTTTTGCGGTAATCATATTTGTTCTTGTTAGCACCTTACATCAAGTGGCTTCATGCATTGTCTCGAGCGATGTCCATAAAACATGTTTCACATTGTATATTCTTTGCTGGCGTTCCATTAAAATATAGTAGTACTTGCAGGTATTGTTTTCGTAATGTTCTTCAATATGAATTTAATTGGTGAATTAATGAAATTTATTAGCAAGAGGTGTGTGCGGGGCTACTTTTGGGGAACTGGTCATCTAGATAATTTGGGGATGAACTATGCTTTTACAAATAGCAGGCTGTGATATTAATACCATTTTAATCTGCTGCTAGTAATATGGGTCATTTTTGTAAGTTATACAATTCCTTACAACGTGTAAAATAATGTTGCAAAATATCTATGCCACCCATTTCGATGACAGAATTTACCCAGCAAAGTTAATTAGAATAAAGTGCTACATTAATATGATAGAAAATATTTATTTTAATATTAAATATTCATGTGAGAAATAATATTTCTTAATAAACGTCAGATTTTAAAATACTGCTTCAGTATTTATTATAAATTTAATCATATTTAGCATTTAGCACCATTTTTGACGATGGCGTTTGCGTAAATCGTACAATCCCATTAAACTCAATATCCTTTAAAGCAGACATTGTCAACTGAGTTTAAAAACGTCGTCGATTTTAATCAACTTTTGACAAGCAGAAGCAATATACATTGAGTTCAATTATTGTCATTTGAAAATTAATGTGAATCGATCACCGAGTGATATTTGGAAACTTTGAAAGTTTTCTCTGCTAAATTTGATTTGCAATCTGCAAAATTAAACGTACATGTCGTTGTCAACTAGTCTTATTTCAAATTGTAAGGGTTGCGTGGTTGGTGGCTGAGTTAATCAACGTTTTGTTTCCTGATTGTTTTCTATCTTTTGTAATCACACAAAATACATGCTAAAATATTCATCACTTTTGAAATTGCGTTGATTGAAAATACATCAATGTTCATTGTTCAAGTTCGCCGCAATTCGGAATTTAATCAGCACGTGACCCGTCTCTTGATAAACATATTAATTACGCTCAACTTATCTCACTGCATGTTCATTGAGCCACATTCTACTAAGTCTTCTAGACATAAGGTTTATTAGAATTAGGTAATAGGACATAAAATGGGGCACAATCGTTCTGTGCGTGCAATTCCTTTTGCCAATCTCTAGACGTGTATTCTTTCAAATATTAAATATTCAGAAAAAAAAATTAATTATATAAGTAACTGAAATCATTAAAAAAAATCAGTTATAGTTTTAGTTTTATTACATTTGCTGCAGATATTAATATTTACTGCGTTATAAGCAATATTGCCATGCACACGTTTTTTGAGATTTTAAACACCTACCATTTACAAAGAGGTATTCCTCGAAATATATTATGGAACACGGTCACACAGATTACATCAGTGTAGAAGTCTTGCCTAATCAAGTAAGATTTGCTATTTGAAAAAAAAATATTAAAAAAGTTTTTGAAAAATATATGATGAAACTCACTTGTTTTTGTCTTACTTCTAAACGCCGACATATTTCTATTTTTTAAATTGTGATAGCGTTCTAATACTCCTCTATATACGTATTACACACAATGCTTCACGCACACTACTTCTCCTTATTATATATATATATATATATATAAATATAAGTATATATATATATATGTATATATATATATATATATATATATATATATATATATATATATATAAAATGCGTGATGGAAATAAAAGTTGTAGTAATACAATATTGATGAAAACAACAGAAGTTTAAAGCAAGGTGGATTGAATTGAATGCT
>OY744538.1:89171364-89176364 GCA_963556195.1 Sepiola atlantica | reverse complement strand
ATCCTCGGCACAATCAGAGAGAGTGGTGGTAGCAGCCAGTTTGAACACCCAATATAGAGCGAGTAGGAATTAACATCTTATATTTAACTAAAGTAATCTAAAGGGATCTTATGGTTTTTTTGTTTATTTTTATTAAAATAATAACGTCTGAGTTAAGCGCACATATTCTTTCTACATATCCGACCTGGTGACATACGCCTCCATACACACGCACACATATACCTATTCTTAACATCACACACACACAATTTTTGGCTAGCCCGAAATTCAGTTTTCGGCCCGGCAAACGAAAAGAGGAAAGGGAATAGGATAAGACATTAACACATGTTCGCGTGTCATCAGCCGATTGACACTTCTCGTGCCCTCATTCTATCTAGATTCGCGTGTCAGAATCAATTTGAAAATTAAAAATTATTTAAGATTATATTCCAAATGTAATATTTTAATACTCTGATTTTCACAAATTCATCTTACATTAGTTTATAATCTATGGAAGCCTATAATTAATTCTAATCTAATATTGTCTAGTGATAATATTATACACTTAATTTAATTCGCTATCTTATTTTAAGTAAATAATCAGAATAAACGAATATCTCAAAGTACAATTATATCTGCATACATCCCCACATATATACACACCTATCTCTACACACACACATATATATACATACATATACACACACATACATATATACATACATATACACACACATATATATATATACACACATACACACATATACATATATATATACACATACACACATACACACACACACATACATACATATACACATGCACACCCATACCTACTACCTTGAATTAACATTTTTTAAGACATCGAGGATAAATGTGTTTCGTCTTTAAGTATTCATTAAAGAACATCCCTACTAAATGAATGTATACCTACACACACACACATATCCATACATATGCACATACACACACATACACACATATACATATACATATACACACATATATACGCACATGCACACATAGCCACAGATGTGCAAAATAGAGATACACATACATGTATACATAGACATACACAAATGCACATATGTACACATACCTATACACATACTCAGTCATACGCATACGTACACACATACCTATACTCATATACGCGCACATGCCCATACATGCACACATACACCTGCACCCATGTATACACATATATACATATATACACATACATATATACAAAATAATATATACGGTCTGGAAAGTTTTAAATTGTATACACATACACATATGTAAAATAATACATACGGCCTGGAAAGTTTTAAATAACCGGGGTAAGAGTTTAATTAAATATAAGCATATATTGATAAGGTAAATATGCAGGATATACATACACACACACACATACACACACATACACACATACATGCTTGCACATACACAAACACATGCATGTACGTACACATATATATATACATACAAAAACATATGTACTTATATATACGCTCCTATTCTTACCATACATACATATACACTAATGCCCGCATGCACGCGCATCCGCACGCGCATGCATACATATAAGCAAATATAAGGCTATCTTATTTCAAGTAAGTACTCTGAATACACGAATATCTTAAAGTACAATCGTATATGCATACATCCGAAAAACAACTATAACTAATGTCACCAGGTCAGTAATTACATGTTCGTAACAGATATTAATGTAAATATTTATGGGGGTTTACCGTAACTGATCTATTTGGTATCTTCACCGTTACAAATCTAGAGGTCTATCAGATTATTAGATATTGGTAATTTTAAATTAGCATTTATGTCTGCATTTGGCTATCAATTCATCGCGTTTGTTTAAAAGATTATTGCGGTCGTATTTTAGGATTCTTATTTTTTCCTCTAAACATAAATTGCATCTCTGCCTAAATCCATTTGGGATATCCGAAAAGCATAGTATTGACCACGAAACCACCGGGGACCGGTTCTCATTTTTCAGAAACCACCATTGTTTCGCTGAATCACATTAATTAGATAAATTTTACTTTCCGAAGCCCCTATATCTGCTTTATCTTAATTTTTAATATAACATTTTGTTGTTATACATCGAACATGCTGCATGGGTTCTGTTAAAATGTCTACTTCGCGCACGGGTAGAGTAGGGTTACAAGTTTGAGCTATGTCATAACGTCTCTAAATACTTTTAATTATTCGGATTCAGTTTTTTATTGATGCTAGATTTATATCTTTCTGAGGATCGATTATATTGTGAATCTCCTGTAAATGCTAAGCTAAATAAATTTTAACATCATTTATTATCGAGAGAGCTCTATCTGCCCTCTTAGAACGTTGGTTTGTCTCAGAGAACCTAACCCTGATCCCTAAATAACACTTGTCGTGCCATTCTAATCCCGCCATTATGCTCTCTTAGAATGCTGGTTTGTCGAATAGTCTTGGAGACCCTAACCATAACCTTAACCCTTAAAATAACAGTCGTCGTGTCTTTCTAATCCCGCCATTATTTCCTGTCGTTCTGTGTGTTTCCGTTCAATTGGACAAAGGTAATGTTGGCCCGGCTGATGATTGCGCAACCATTGCTTCACTATATATTAACCACGCAGGTAATCTTAGTGAATATTCATTGCTATTGAGACTGCGAGAAGGCCCTAACCCTAACCCCCAAAAGATAGATATATGGATTCATAAATATATGAAAACACATATTTATCGATTAATTACCAGATTCGTGTATGGAGTTTGATGGGAATCCATTAAAGATATGTGCTTATTTGCGATCAACGTACCGTGCATTAATTACATATATGTATACATATAGTGGCTAGTATTTATATTTTTCTGGCCCAGTATCTGTTCTTTCATATAAATTACTATTAATAACTTGGCTAAGCATTAATATTACGTTCAATTATATCCTAGCATGTCGCCATGTTGTTGTTTTTTTCTTTTTTTCTTCATTTGTTTTTGTTTCCTTCGCATTTGATTGGATCATATTTTATCTTAGTTTCATTTAATAAGAACATACTCCAGACGACAGCCGACACCGTCCCTATTCACCAACCTCAATGAAGAATAACATGCTAGGGGACATTTTTTTAATGAAACACAGGGGGACAAGCAGCTTGAATTCTGATTGCCGGAAAATAATGCGGTGTTTCTTAATTCAATATCCATTTTTTTTCCCTTTGGTTTTTTTTCTTGCCGCTAGGGAGTCTATTTGGCCTCATTAATTTCACTCTAGATCATTAGTCAACTTGATTTTTGTTTGCCTTATATAATGTATTTTATTTGTTTATCTGAACAAGTCTGTAAAAGACAGTGAAAACTACGGAATTTCACAAATGAGAAGCCTCGAATCATGTTTACATGAAACATTTTCGAGAGGGGCACCCGCTCAATGTAAGTAGGCCCACTACCGCTAGCTTACAGCTTTGTGGCACTGCATGGATACCATTTAATATTGTAAGTGGCCTATCTTGTATCGCATTACGTTTTGATGTTTATCGTTGGTGTCATCAAAAGCTAGAAGACTTCATCATTTGGAAAATGCTCGCTGTTAAAATGTCCATCGAGTTGTTTGAAGCGTTTTCTCTTGCTAAGCTGTTACAGATTGTTAGATAACGAAGAGGGGCCGGAAGAAGGGCCGTCCAATAGAAAGGAGAGCCTATGCAAAAGTCGTATCCGTTTAGAGTTGTCTATATTTCGAGTCAGTACTAGTAACGAACTATACGTAAGAATGGGGCGGTCCCTGCAGTTGGAAGACCCGAGGGCAGTGGGGTGCAGTGCAACCCAAAATGACCTTGCCAAGTAATTCATTCTATCTTTCTCTTTCTCACTCTTTCTCATATATATATATCTAATATATAAAGTAGAGACGATTTTTTCCCTCTACCTACTCGGAGTATAGGAAAATAACCACATGCATCACAGGCTACTAAACTCACCACTATACTACACTTATTCACTCGATCGTGTTTTAGTAAATTTGTTATTATTTTTTCTACCTAACATTTGATATTACATTTGGCCCACCATCTACGTCTCTCCGAAAACCCAACTCCATATAGGTAGTAGCAAAAACGTTTCCCCCTAACAATTGTGTACTGTGACTACACTCATCGACGCCGGGAAGTAATCAAAATATTGCACGATTGTTGATTTTCAAAAATATTTAATACATTCTAATCCGTGCTTCAAAGATGTTAACTTCCTTACTTTAAAATATAGCGCTAATCTGCGCATGACATCGACCAGACTAAACTACTAACGTCTTAAAGAACTCGACGTATTTTCGACCCCTCGGGATTAATACCACCATCAAAATGAGGAGGAAGAAAAGGAGAAAAAAAACTATAGGACAGTCTCGCTTGACAAGGTTGTATTTTACTACGAAAATTCGCGATAAAACTTTTTTTTTAAATAAATGAATTTTTCATTAATTAAAATATTGCACGATTGTTGATTTTCTAAAATATTTAATATATATATATATATATATATGTATATATATATATATATATCAGTTATATTAATGCAATTATTTATTATAACTTTGTTATAACTATGTTAATTGTGTTATTAATGTGTTGTACAACTAAAATTGTATAATTGTGTTGTAATTTTAATTTTATCTTTTTTCTTTCTGTTCAGATTGTTAAGAGAACCCATAATGTCAAATAATTTAAATACAGATACAAGAAAGTGGGTGTTGAAAGAATATTGGAAATCTCAAAAGATTGAAACCGTAAGGCAAAAGTGGGTTGAAACATTTGGTACTCCAGCCCCAAAAAGACAAATCATTTACCGTATCCGTGATGAATTCGATGTCACTGGCTCAATCCTCAATCCTTAGTCGACCCAAAACAGTATGCACAGTGGATAATAGGCAACGTGTTGCCGATGCATTTGTTCAAAATCCACCAGAAGAGCTTCTATGGAATTGAGCATATCACAAATCTCTATTAGGCGAATAATAAAGCAAATTGGGTTGAAACCCTATCGAC
>OY744538.1:89153864-89163864 GCA_963556195.1 Sepiola atlantica | reverse complement strand
TCTTCAACTCACTTGCTCAAATATTTATGTCGTCTAAAACATTCGGCGTTCGCATTAATCTCATCTTACATAAGAACCTTCGATATTTTAAGACAAGTAATACGACACTGGTCATAGTTAATTCTGCTATTGATCGTAGGAGAAGACATAAAACAGTCGAGTCAAGACAACCAATAAAGCATAGGCAGATTTTTTTATAGCTGAGTCATATATTACAGAGAATCGTAAACGACGGAAGTAATTATTCCCATTGATTCATAACTCTGTTAGTGTTTTATTCTTAGCATCTGCGATTATATACTTTTCCCGAAAACCAATGCGCATCTCTGCAACTTTGAAAAGAATAAAAGATAATAATGTCATACGAACCCATTGAGATACCAAGAAATAACTGAAATTAGAAATACAGGAAAAACAAAAAAATAAAAAAATCTGAAATTTTCCCGACATGTTTTATTAGGTTTTAATACTTTTAAGGTTGCATCACTATTTACATTCAATGAAAAATGCCAGTATACTGAAATTATATGAGATGACAACATATATAGATATTGTTTTTTCTTAAGACGTTCGATAATACGAACGAAACCGGTCAAATCTTTTGTATTCTGTTTTTCTCCTGCATTCTAACTTTTTTCCGTTTTTCTTTTTTCAAAGATTTTATATACCACGCCATTTCATTTTCATGATATATCGTGTACCTTACCCCATATATATATATATATATATATACTGAATGCTGACAAGTAGAAAATTCATTCTTTGTTCTCTCTATCAAATAATGCTGATCGTATTATCATCCACGATAGTTAAACTAACGTTGTTATACACGTGAGGACCTTTACTTTTAGTGCAAACCTTCTATAAACTTAACGAGGACATCTTTCTTCTTAATTGAGACAATTCTTAATAATGACATCTTGTGCAAACTTAGTTGTTACCTTTTTATGCTAATGAGGGTTTTCTTTTATGTTTCGGCAACACATAAACGTGTGGTGAGATCGAAAATCATTTCGCGTTTGTCTCGTTCCAATTACCAACTATTCCATCGATTTCATTAGCGGTTATCCATAACCAGTAACTGAACATGGTTGTATGCCTTTTATATTGTACTTGTTACAAATATTACAACTTCGGCATGTGTCAACGATGATGTGGACACAAGGGTTCCCCATATTAAAAAAACAAACTTGTACCATATTTTATTGCCCTTAGATGGAGACACACAAGAATCGTAAACGTATCACTTTAACATGTCAGCTCACCAGAGGTTGGCGATATATTTATGAAATCCAAGATTTACAAGTGAATAAACTGGATATAAAAGTCAAATTGACTGTCGCCGGTTGAAACTGACAGCATTCGTGACATTCTCTATACCTTTCATGAATATGTATCTCTTTCTCTCCTTTTTTCTCTCTCTCCCTCTCTATCTTTCACGCTCTCTCTCCCCCTCTCTCTCTCTCTCTGTATTACTCCCCATCCCTCTCGATGTATTACAGCGAGATTTTTTACAGATTTGGTGATGACATTTCTGTGAGTCGGTCACAGCCGCTAAGCTCAGAAACTTCGAGTAAATATGTTTCTTAAATACATCATATTTTTATATATAGAATGTATTGAACCCTCATTATAAAGCCTTCCATTCCAACCCAGATAATTTATTTCCAGGAGAGAATTAATGACGCCGAATGACGCCGCCGTGTGATTCCCGTCAAATACACGATCGGGTATAACAGTACTGACATGCATGATCCCCTTATGTCAAAGACGATGTGCTAATGGTGTAGTTCTGAGAGCTGGTGTGGTACCGTGTCCTGGACAACAGAGCCCTTTCAGAGACGTATCCAAAGCTTGCACACACTAATTTACACTCCCCGGCACATACTCGTGTTACATTGGTGCCGTGACCACGAAAAAATAGACATCCCAGCAATGCTAGGTATGCCACGACAAGAAATAATGTAGAACTTGAAGATCTTTCTAAAAAGGTAAAACTCTGTAGATATATAAATAGTCAGATTTGAACGCGTCGGTGTTCTCCGATGAGAGAATCTTATGCAATGGGCATATCCGTCATCATTGAATAAGGAGACAAAAGCTGTGCTACGCGATATGGGAAATTGCTTCTGTGGTACCATTATTCAAGAATTTAGGTGTAAAAAAAACTGACTCATAAAATTATTGCTCATACAGTCTCCTTACGCTTTTCGCAAAACCTTTGTAATTCCGTCCCTGCTCTCTGTTTCTCTTACTGTACCAACATGCAGAAGTTTAAATGTAATGTGAACAAACATCTTGCTTTGAAACTATCCACTTTGGATGCCCCTATGAATAGTGCCTACAATTCACAGTTATTGTGATGTGTCCCACCATCTCAGTTTTGGTATCTCAGCGTGGATACACTTGTTATTGTTTTTTTTTTTTACTGGCGATCAGAACATAACTGCTTTCAGAGTATTTTACCACTTCATAAGCGGTAGAGAACAGTGCATTACGTGTATATATATATATATATATATATATATATATATATATATATATATATATTAGTACTTAATATGTCCAAATACAATATTATAAGGAGATATAATTTTTATGTATCAGTTTTCAGTATTTACTTCAACAGTGCTCGATACGTAAGTAGAGCTAGGTAGTAAGCAATGAAAATAATTATTGCAATTAAGCTACACAGAGGATCCCGCGTTTCATCCCCAGGGGGGGGGGGAAATCTTCAGGTCTGAAGATTCCCCCCCGGGGATGAAACGCGGGAGCCTCTGTGTAGCTTAATTGCCATATATATTTTCATTGCTTACTATATATATACACACACACACACACACACACATATATATATATATATATATATATATATATATATATATATATATATATATATATATTTAATTTAGAACTCGTTATTTTGAACAACTGATGACTTACTAGATATTGTATGTTATGCTATTTTATGCTATTTTTTTACTTATATATATATATATATATATATATATATACATAAATGTACGTGCATACACTTAAGTAGTTAAGGATTCAGAAAAAATCTTTTCAACGAAAGTTTATCTAAGAAAACATTACACGTAAAGAAGAAACAATAAAAGAGTCGCATCTGCCGTTCATTGTAGGCCATGTCCCATCTGGGCAGACATATATGTGTCTCTAGAGACCGACGCTTCTTGTAGTTCTTATTGTTGTTATTCACGTTTTTTTAATTATTATTAATAGTAATAATAGTTATTATTATTATTACTAGTAATAATAATAGGAAGAATACTTGTAGTATGGTTAGTGTTGTTGTCTTTATGATTTTGTAACATAAATACTCCATAGTATTGTGTATTTTATTCTGCATCTGATAATATCTAAATCCTAACTTACATATTAATATATATATATATATATATATATATATATATATATACATATATATATATATATTGATAAAGGCTTCTATTTTCAATTATATATATATATATATATATATATATATATATATATATATATATATATATATATATAATTGAAAATAGAAGCCTTCATCAATGCAAGATTTTTTTTTACTTTAATCTTATTAATTTCGGAATAATAGTACATCATCAGAGTTGACCAGTATTGTGTCATTTTTTTTTCTTTTCATAAAAAACATAAAACATAAAAACAAAAATAAAAATACACAAACTTATTTCCTTTTGCTTCTTCGATAAAATGTCCTTGTTATTGGTGTATCCGCGGCGATGTCGTTGGCGGTTATGTATTCAAATTCTAGTTGTAGAACGAAGAAAGCATTACCATGCTCGAAGTTTAAGAAAATGGGTCGTTCATTTTAAAGCATTGGTGGGTCAGTATTATTAAAATTGAAAATAGAATCAATGCAAGATTAATTTGTTTTCATTTTTTTCTTTAATCTTATTAATTTCGGAATAATATTCCATCATCAGAGTTGACCAGTATTGTGTTATCTTTTTTTCTTTTCATCAAAAAAACACAAAAACAAAAATAAACAAACTTTTTACTCTTGTTTCTTTGCTAAAATATGTTGGGGTTTGTTGAAAAGAAATTTCTAAAGTGCTCGATCGAAAGAATGTGCGAACTAAAATACAAATTATTTATTCAAAAACTATACGTTGTATACTCAAAGGGGTACCATACTTTCATTGACATTGATTTACCTTTTACTGTTATGAAAAGTTCGTTACTACCCATTCCAAATCTTCGGCGCCTCACGGAATGAAGACAAATCGAACGATGAAATCGAACAATAAAATCGAACGATGAAATTTAACGATGAAATTGAACGACGAAATCGAACGATGAAATTGAACGATGAAATTGAATGATGAAATTGAACGATGAAATTGCACGACAAAATTGAACGATGAAATTGAACGATGAACTTGAACGATAAAATCGTACGATGAAATTGAACGATAAAATTGAACGATAAAATCGAACGATGAAATTGAACAACGAAATTGAACGACGAAATTGAACGATGAACGATGAAATTGAACGACGAAATTGAACGATGAAATTGAACGATGAAATTGAACGACGAAATTGAACGATGAACGATGAAATCGAACAATATAATCGTACGATGAAATTGAACGATGAAATTAAGCGATAAAATCGAACGATGAAATTTAACGATGAAATTGAACGACGAAATCGAACGATGAAATTGAACGATGAAATTTAACGATGAAATTGAACGACGAAATCGAACGATGAAATTGAACGATGATGCCTACGATCGTCGAATTTCATTTTTCGATTATATTTGATTTCGTGAGTCGCTTAAGATTTGCTATTTAGTTGATTTGAATTGTAGAAACTTGTCATCATAACGTTATAATATTAACACGTGTTTCTTTCATATCTGACTAAGCCAGAATGGTGGATATCTATGAAGCAACTCTTTTCTTTATTGAACACCCTCATACCTCCCTAAAAGCATTATTGTAGGCACTTTATATTACTAATTAGCTTAACTCTTTCAAGACATTTACACGGCTGCTTTGATTACCAAAAGTGTTACACAACCGTCTTTAAACATTTGAATACATTTAAAACTCAGCTAAAACGCGAAAAGTAACTTGATTTTTTAAATACATCTGACATGGCATTATCGATACTTCTGGAGGTGACGGAGGCTCAGAGGTTAAGACACGGACTGACAACCATTGGTGTGCCAAGTTCGAATCCAGTTCGTTCCACAGAAATACTTTTATTTAGAATGTTGTCAATCGTAACGTGGTATGTCCTGTAAGTACCTGATTTATTTCTAGAAAGAATTCTAACTAGAAACATATCGGAGAAACCTATGCCAACAATAATAGAAATATCTGATACACACGAAATGCATGAACCAATCAATACTTTTAATCTTAAAGCCTTTTAAAATATGTAGTTTATCTTCCTACAAGATATGAATTATTAAAAAAATTTATTAAAATTTACTTATATGTAACATAAAGATAGAGGCAAAATGCTTTCAAAGAAACCATGTGTTAGATGCAGATATTTTATTAAATAAAAATAGGAATATTTTTCGTTTTTCTTCATCTTGATTTTTTATCTAATATTTCGCTTGATAAAACAAGCCTCGACAGAGCTTAGACAAATAACAGGTATAAACCTTTTTTTTCTTTCGTAATAATCCTTCTTGGTCTTGTGGAAGTGTATCGTCCGATGTTGTGGATTAACGGTGCAAATGTCTGTTTTAAATAGAACTTGATCGCACATGGTCGATAGTAGTTATAATTTTGGGAAAGTTCATTTTTTGAAGCATCTTTAGAAATTTAACATAAAGATAGAGGCAAAATACCTTCAAAGAAACCATGTGTTAGATGCAGATATTTTCCCCTAATGTATAACTTATATGTATTTACTTTCTTTTTCATATTGTACTGAATTTTATGGATATAACGACGCTAATTATTTACTATAACTCCACATAAGAAAGGCGTATATTCAGCTACAATCAATTGAAAGGATCGCGGTGCTTCGTTTTACTGAGAAACAATTTTGAACATCGTGCAAGTTTCCTTTTTCTTTCCTTCGCGACAGACAAGCTTAAGTCTTAAATAGACTTTTCTGAATGGAACATCTAAGAATAGCCTCTTCTTCCAATGACAAAGACATGAATGGATTTCATCTTTGAAGTCCGACAAGACACGCGAAGTAGGTATGTCGACCTGCGTAAGATGTGTCTATCACACCATTCCTTCTTTGCATCTATTCACCAGTCCTCTGCTGGCAGAATATGTATTCGAACTTTGAAAATAGCTATTGTATTTGAAGGTGTCGTATTCATTTCAACGGATAGATTATAAATAACAAGCATAGACTTACATATTATATCCACTGAAACAACCTTCTTTGATTTGAAATGACAAACCTCGTTTATGAGTTTAAATGTCCTTCGGGAGACTGTGTCTCCGACAACAAAGAAAATATATATATAGGTTTGACTACCACGACTTTGTCGAGAAGATTGACGATACATTTGTCTGATACTAGTGCCATAGCTTAACACTTAACTAAAGACCACTCCTGTCCCTGATCGGAATTCAGAAACTCTTAGTAGAAAATACCAAAATCTTAGAATTTAGTACTAACAAAAAAAAAACTCCATATATTAGAAGCCCTCTTTATGAAAAACAAAAAATAACTAATTAATAGAATTAACTTAAATATCAGTAATAATATTCTAAAATGTTTATGGCTCCAAATATAGGTTCTTACTTAGTACATACTTCCCGCCAAAAACTTTCTATAAATACTAACACATAGTCTATACCTGATTAACCTCATTCCCCCGAAGATGAACCCAGATGGGTCCGAAAGTACTTGGGAGACAAATCCAAATTATGGCAAATTCATCAGGCAATTCCCCTCTGAAACTAAGATCCTAATTCGGACAATTGAAAGGTTCTACCAAAGGATATCTAGACATCAGTTTTCTCTTATTCTATTTATCTTCCTCCCACAAGATCAGATGTGACACAAGGTCGGGAAAGTGGGAAAACCCAGCGCTCGAGAGTTTGAGCACTCTGACCATTTAAAAATTAGCTTGGAAACCCCGTCGGGACTCCCGGGGAGGGCCGCCTCAGGCGATTAATGTATATATATATATATAAATGAAAAGAAACTGGAATCTCAGGAAGATCTCCATCATTCCAGTAGTTATGGAAGCAACCAGATTAATGAAAAAGAATTTAATAAACAATCTTGCGAATATACCCGGTGAACCAAGTGCAAGAGAAATACACAGTTGCACGTAAAGAGACGGTGATAATCTTAAAAACATCTCATGGCTGGAGTCTATGAAATTGCGGGTAAATGTCTCTCATCCGAGAGGATGTCTCATCCACAGAAAAACTAACAGATATGAAAATTAATGTGTATATATATATATATATATATATATATATATATATATATATATAAGGGTGAGTATACATAGTCAGACGGCTGTTTCGCAGTGTCAGGACCCTAAGGCGTTGCTGTATTCACGTACAAAGCACGTCTTGTATATGCTGTACGACACAATGGCCAAAGTCGCTGAAATATTGTTGGATACTTTAGCCACTAATGAAAGTACCTTACAATTGATGCAATGTTCTACCTGTGTAAGAGTCAGATTCGGCCCTAGATTGACTTCTGCTGACTCAGGTAACAAAGTGCCGCTCCGATCACTCATACTAGCTATGGCAAAGTACAAGACCGATTTCGAAATTTAGTTCAAGATGATCCTTTTTCTCTTCCGTGCATGCACTTTGTAACAGAATAAACCTTGCGGGTCGTTCCCCAACCTATCTCTAGTTTTATAGTAGATGCTTGACTGAGCTTCACGCTCTGCTCTATCCACCGTAAAACTTTCCGAAAAAAAACTCATCTTTCTCCAAATACTGCAGAGAACCCTCCTTTTCTTCCTCTTTGTAGCTAAAAGCAAACGCAAATTCCATGAACAAAGTTTTTTTCCGAGATTTTCCACATGTGAAACATATTACTGCAGAAATGCTTTCCTACTAACTACAACATGGTCGTTTTCTAGTCAAATTTACATAAAAAATGTCTCTGTGAATAAATCATCCGACGAGCACTTATCCTCGAGCCGCGTTTTATCTTGGTAAGTGTTTTACCATTAGTATATATATATATATATATATATATATGAAAACAAATATAATATATATAATATATATATATAATATATATATATATATATTCATATATTCATATATATATATATTCATATTTATATATATATTATATATATATATATATTATATATATATATATTCATATATATATATATATTGTATTTAAATGACATCATTAAGATTATCTATTCTAAGACTTATGATTGATCTCTTTGACGCTATATATATATATATATATATATATATATATATATATATATATATATATATATAGCGTCAAAGAGATCAATCATAAGTCTTAGAATAGCTACTCTTAATAATTTTATTTAAATACAATCCATTACTGTGTCAACTGGAGATACCCAGGTTTCGTCTATCGGGTTATCTTAGAATTAAAACAATTACGGGCTTGTTTTTTTCCCAGAAAAGGTTACTAGACACCCTTGAAGCGAACTGTCTTAAACTGGTACTTCCAGAGAGCTTTGAGAACCAATTATTTAATATATGATATGGTTATCGACAACAATGTGTTTCATTGTCTCTAGGACTAAACATTGTGACTAGACGTTGCGTGATTTGCAACTAGGAGCCCAGTGGTTGGCGTCCGCTACTTAATCAACAAAGCAAACTAAACTGCTACTAGAAGTTGTTGGATATATGATAGATAAATGAATTATTTAATTAAATGTAAGTGTTTTATGGTAATGATAACAGCAAGTACCTAATTATTTTTATTTAAACGTATTGCTTTAACACTAATTGGAAGCCATTATTTCCTAGGGAGAGGCTGAATAAGAAATATAGAAATGGAAAAAGAGAGACGGAAAAAGTAAGTAAAGAAAAATAGAAACAGAAGCAGAGACACCTAAAATGAAATATAGAAATATAGATTGAGAGAGAAAGAGAGCGGGAGAGAGACGAGAAAGAGAGTGATAGAGAGAAGGAGATATAGACAGAGACGAGAGTGGTAGAAAGAGATAGATATATAGATAGATATATAGATATATAGATAGATAGATAGATAGATAGAGAAAGATAGATAGAGAAATAGATAGATAGATAGATAGATAGATAGATAGAGAAAGAGAGAGGGGAGATAGATAGATAGATAGATAGATAGATAGATAGATAGATAGATAGATAGACAGATAGATAGACAGAGAGAGAGAGAGAGAATGGGGTAAAGCGAGAGGGGGATAGAGCGAGAGGTGTACGGATATAAATGAATAGAAAGTAATGAGAATATACAGAGAGAAAGAGAGCGAGATAGAGATTAGAAAGAGAGTGACATAGAGAAGGAGATAGATGAGAGTGATCGAAAAAAAGAGAGATAGAGAGAGAGGGGGATATATATATAGAGAGAGAGGGGTACGAACATGAATGGAATTGTAAGTAATGACAAGAGACAGAGATAAGGAGAGCGAGGGAGAAATGAGAAAGAGAGTGATAGAGAGACAAGAGTGGTAGTAAGAGATATAGATATATATAGAGAGAGGCGATAGAGAGAGAGAGAGAGAGAGAGTGAGTGAGGAGGGTAAAACGAGAAGGGTACGAATATAAATTAAATAGAAAGAAATCTAAAGGCTGAAAAGAAAGAGAGACTACAATTAACGGGAGATGAAAAGACAGACGTTGTTGGAAAGGAAATAAATAAAAAGAAGGAGCAGAGAGTTTAACAAAAAAAGAAAAGAAATCGGAAAAGATGGCGGTTTAGACGAACGCGTAGAGCAAGAAATTAAAAGAATAGATAGAGAAACTCACGAATCCATGTCAAATCTTGCACAAATAAAATACGTTAAATACCAAAAGGAAAT